>JAUESP010000091.1:0-50000 GCA_030914335.1 Drosophila borborema
GTCATTAATTCACGCCTTTTAGTTTCAATTTCAGAGCACCCAGCAGACTTGGAGGTACTGACGCCTGCGCATTTCCTGAACGGTGGTCCTCCTTCATCCTTCAGCGAGCCTAACCTCACGAGGCTCAATCTCAATCGCTTGGATGCCTGGCAGCGCGTAAGCTATCTCCAGCAGGTATTCTGGACACGTTGGCGAGACGAATACCTCAACTTACTACAACAGCGGGCTAAATGGAGAACTTCTAAGTCTGGTTTGGCGGTTGGTGACGTAGTTCTCGTAAAGGATGAGAATCTTCCGCCGCTTAAGTGGCCACTGGCCAGAATAATTGAACTTATCCCTGGAGGTGACGGCGTTGCACGGGTGGCCGTGCTCAAAACTGAAGCTGGCGAGACAAGAAGAGCTACAAACAAGCTGTGCTTGCTGCCCCTTAAGGATTCTGTTTAAGACTAAGTCTTCAATGGGGGGCGGATGTTGGGCCCAGCAATCAGCCCTTTATAAGAACTAAGAGCGGCAGTTCGCCAAACCTATTAGCATCTAAGAGAATTTTGTAAAGAGATTGCGCTCTCCTTTTTTAATGTTCATTCGTTCTCCCACGCAGCGGTCAGTCTGAGCAACCGGCTTGCGTAGATCGAATGTGTGCATATTTACTGCCGCTTGTTAACAAGAAACGTTTTCTTTAACATACTTATTTACATACATATGCATACTCGCATCTAATAAACAATTAAGACTTGCTAATCAAATTGTGTTTTTAATCTAAAGCTATACGAAAAATCTCGATAGCTCAACAGTCAGTTTGTGGTTTAACTAATTGTGAATAAGTGCGTTTTTTTTTTTTTAATTTCAAATATTTAATAGCATCATTTCTGAAAGTGTTTTTGTTCCAATTATATTTTATTCCGTTAAGTCAACAGAAAATAATGAACAAAAAAAAAGTCTGCCCAAATAACAAAAGCACGTGACATCTGCAGTTTTCCTATATGTATGCCAACATGTACATTCAAAATTAGTGTAGCATGGTCTAAAAATTTAAACTTGCTAGATGGCGCTTTAGCAGTGAACTTATTTACTATGGCTTTTACAGCTTTGAGTGGCATTGATATATTTCTTTTACAATTATGAAGTGTCTGTGTTAATTAAGGTGATGCGTGTTAATCGAGGAACGTCTATTTGTTGGGTCAATTTTTAATTATATTTAATAATATAACATTTTTCGCATTTCAACTAATATAAGCGCCATCTATTATTATTTTTTTGGCAATGCATACTGTAATAACTTTATACTTTATATTCGGTGATAACTTTATATTCCTTTATTTCCAGGAGGCAGCAGTGTTGCCGCTTCCAACGTTTCGTTGTTTCTGACTTAAACATTCTACATTAATTCTAAATAAGCCTAAGTCTCTGGCTGCGATACATAATGTTTGTACAGCCAAGAGAGAGACGGTTATGTATTATATATGTATATGTATTATATATGTATATGTTATATACATATTTATGCTCTCTTAAGCTAGAGCTATAATGTAACATGCATACACTTGAGTTCTGCCAAGTGGTCGGCGTCTCTCCGAAGAATGCTGACACTTGCATATTCTGGGAGAGCGCTGACCGACTCATATTTCGGGTTAAAGACCCGGGCATAAACACTGCGACAAAGTGTTACAGTGTGTATTCTTTAAGTACTCTTGGTACAGTGGATATTTAATATGTATGCATACTACATCTCCCTCCTTTTGAAAAATAACGTAATATTATGGAGTTATTTTATAAGATTTATGAGAGATTAGTTTTTAATTAACAAATGAATAGTTTATTTTAAAAAAATTTTTTTTTTAAATTTATTTTTCCTTTTTTTTTTTTTTTTTTTTTTTTTTTTTTTTTTTTTTTTTTTTTTTTAGTTATTTATATATAAAAATTATTTTTTTTTATATGAAATTCAAATTGAAAGTGGCGTTTTTCCTTAGCATGGCCATACTAAGCACAATTATGAAATAAACATTTTTAACCTATCTTTATGTACTGTTTGTTTTTTGTTTTTATTATTTGTTATTATAATGTTATTTTTATCTCCTATTTCCGATACTTTATACGGACCAGTATATTTATTATCTAACTTATGACCTGTTTCATTTCTTAATAAGACTTTATTTCCTACTGATATATCTATGTTGTTTACTTTCTGATCATATAGTATCTTATTATTTTCCTTATTTTTCTCTAACATTATTCTAGCTCTTTTATATGCTACTTCTAATCTATATTTACTTTCTTTAGCATAGTCATCTACATTGTATATGGTTTCTATATTATCTATACTATTAAAGTGTTTTGGTAAATTATTTGTTTTACCAAATACTAACTCATATGGACAGTAATTATGTGCCATTGAGGGTGTCGTGTTGAAACAGAAAACGAAATATTGAAGCCATACGTCCCAATCAGTTTTATCAACCGATATATAAGAGCGTATGTATTCATTGAAAGTTCTGTGACTGCGTTCTATTGTTCCAACTGTCTGGTGGTGGTGTGCAGTAGATGTTATATTTTCAATTTTTAAATATTTGCATAAATCATTTATAATTGAATTCTTATATTCTGTTCCCATATCCGTAATGAACGTCTTCATCGGACCGTACTTCAGAATAAATGATTCAAAAATTGCTCTAGCGACAGTGTTCGCGTTCTTATTTGGAACTGGTATGGCAACTAAATATTTAGTTAGGTCACATATTAGAGTGACTGCATATTCGTTGCCATTTTCTGATTTTGGTAGTGGACCGATAGTGTCTACTATCACCCTGTCGAAAGCATTTATTGGCGTATTAGTTATTATTAATGGAGTCTTATTGTGCTTTGTTATTTTAGCTAGTTGGCATTTTTGACATTTTCGTATGTACTCAGTAATATCTCGAGTCATACCTTTCCAAAAATAATGTCTTCTGACCTTGGCCAAGGTTTTTGCAATGCCGATATGACCTCCTTGTATTGGATCGTCATGGAATTTAGACAGTATAGCTTCTTTTTCTTTTTGTTTTTCTATAAGGGTCACCGGGTTGAGTAGCGCTACTCTTAATGTATTCAATATTTTATTGCCCATTTCTTTAAAATTATCTAGTGAAACATGTTCAAAGATATTTTCCCACGGTGCCATTTTGAGTTGGCTGATTTTGTTTATACCGGCTTGCATTTCAAGCCTTTGGAAAAATTGACCTAGGTCTAGGATTCCATTGGTATATAAATCGCTAACATCATATCTTGCAGTAATCTTTTTACCATGCTTAAATAAACATAGCGTATTCTTTACATGCAAGGTCACTACTTTACGTACTTCGTCATTGTTTATGACTTCATATACGTTGGGCTTTGAAGCTTTTTCTATAGGTTGCCTAGGCAACTCTATTGCAGCTAATTCCTGCTCAGTTGTACACTTATTACTTTCTCCTTTACTAAAAGCTCTTGACGCGTATGCAATGGGAAGTTGGAGTCCGTTATGGTTTTGAGTTAAAACCGCTCCGCACGCTTGCTTACTTGCGTCAGTTATTATACAGAATTCTTTGGTGAAATCAGGATATTGTAGTAAAGTAGGTTCCATGAGTTTTGTTTTTAAATATTGGAATGCATTTTGGCACTCCTCTGTCCATTCGAAAGGAACATTCTTTTTACATAATCTTGTTATGTGCCTTGAATATTCGGCGAAATTTTGTATAAAACGTCTATAATAATTGCAAAATGCTATAAAACGTCTAGCGCTGTCCGCATTGTGCGGCGTCGGGTAATTCATAATGACATCATATTTCTTGTCATCCGGAAGTATTCCTTTATCAGTGCATTTGTGACCAAGAAAAGTCACCTCATGCATAAAAAATAAACATTTTTCTGGATGTAACTTTAGATTGTATTTCCTACATTTCTCAAAAACGTCTGTTAAGTTTTTAAGCATATGTTTTTCGGAACAACCTATAACTATTAAGTCATCCATATAAAGGAATGCTTGTGAAGGTTCTAATCCAGAGAATGCTATAGTCATCATTCTTTGAAATGAATTAGGCGCTATTTTTAGACCAAAGGGTAATCGCGTGAAGCGATACGAGCCATTGCTCGTTGAAAATGAAGTTATATCTCTTGAACTTTCTTCGAGTTCAATTTGATGAAATCCTGACATTAAGTCAAGGCATGAAAAATATTTTGCTCGACCAAGTTGATCCAAAATATCATCAATTCTTGGTAGTGGAAATTTATCGGACAGTAATTTTTTATTAATTTGACGATAGTCAATTACTAATCGCCATTTCATTTGTTGTGAACCTGGTGATGATTTTTTAGGGACAAGTAATAATGGGCTATTATATTCAGATACAGATTGTTCGACAATTCCGTCTGTGATCAATTTTCCAACTTGTTTCTGTATTTCGTCAACATGACTGTGTGGGCTTCTATAATTTTTTGTATATACTGGTTCATCATCTTTTAATCTCAGTTTTTGTTTATAAAAGTTATTCGTGCTTATTGGTTCGGATTCCAACCCGAATTGTATTGGGTGCATAAGTTTGTGAGCTGTGATTTGAATTGTGGAGGAAAGTTTTTTTTTAGTTGAGATAATACAGCTTGCTTTCTATTTTCAATATTAGTTTTAACTACTTCATAATTTGAAAGTGATTCAAACACTAAATTATTTGTACTGACTACTTGATCTTTATTTGTTGTATTTAGTAGTCTTATAAAAGCATTCTTAGGTGTTGCTATGGTATTTGCTATGTAAATACCATGCTGAATTTCTTGATTTGGAATCAATACACTGTCTTCTATTGAATTTAGATCGATTTTTCTAATAACTTGGGATCTTGCTGGCAGAAGTATGGAGTTGTTGCCAGAACTGTATGTTATTGGAACATAAATTGGAAACTTTAGGTTATTGGGTCTAATAATAAGCCAATCTTCGGACGGCTTGAAGTCTAATTTACAGTTGTATTTTTTTATGAAATCAATTCCTAATATGCCATCACAAGGGATAGCGAATTGTAGATCTACGATATGAAAATCGTGTTGGAGTATGTATTTAGTGGTCTGTATCTCAATAGAAGTTAACCCCTTGGATTTGGTTACTTCTTGACTTATTCCTTTTATGTCTATAATATAATTGCTTTCTATGTCATGAAAGACATCCAAATTTTCTTTAACTACTGAAATGTCTGCTCCTGTGTCTACTAAAAAGACAATTTCTTTTCCTGTAGGCACATGGTTGAATGATACAAATATGTTCTGACTGAGATTAACTGTATGAACCCTTGCACTTCCTACTGTTGAACATTTAAAGGGGTATTCGAGTTTTCCGATGTGTTATTGGTAACTCTGATATTGCCCTGGTTATTATTATTGTGGCCTCGATTCGAGCTGCCACGGCCTCTTGAGTTTCCTCTATATTGGCCTCGTCCATTATTGTTATTATAATTATTATTATAATTATTGTTATTGTAATTATTGTTGTTATAATTATTGTGGTTGCGACCGCGAAAATTACCTTTATAATTTCCGCGTCCGCGGTTTCCGCCGCGCTGTGAATTATTATTGTAATATAGGACAGTGTTTTGCTGCCCGGTTGCCTCTGTGCAACAATTTACAAATTTAGAAACGGCCTCATTCATATTGTTAAAGGTACCAGCTTGCATGATAAGTTTTACCTTATCTATTGTGCAATTTGTAGTCATTGCTTTGACCGCATGCTGAGTAGAATAACTTCTGGCTAGCTCTAGAGATAAGCCATCTTTTATATATGCACCTTCTAACATTTTTGTCATCTGCTCCACCTCTTGGGTGTATTGGTTAGCAGTTTTATTGCGTTGCTGTATGTTCATCAGCTTTGCTGACAATACCTGTACAGTTTCGCCTTTGACATTGATTTTTAATTTAGAAATGATTTCATGTATCGTTGTTTCATATCCTATTAAATTTCTAGCGACACCTTTTAGCCTTGATTTTATTATTGAAACTGCTAATTCTTCGTGTTCGCCTTTTATTAAATTCAATATTTGCAGTGCATCTACAAAACTTTGAAAATTTTCAGCTTTACCGTCAAAAGCTGGTATAAGCTTACTTGCTGTGTTAATGAATTCAATATTTGTCTGTGCCATTGTGGTATTGTTATCTGGTCTATGCTCTATTATACTTGAAGAAGTATCAGAATCTGTAGAACTATCCAGATTTGGCATCAAAACAGCTGGAACAGTAAGATTATTTAAATCCTGTTCTTCTATTTTAAGATTTTCGGTTAGCTTTTCCGACTCTATTTGGTCAGTGTTAGCTTGTTCCGTCGATTGTGGTTCATCACCAGTTTCAATCGATAATGAAGTGTTCAGTATGGTTGGTACCAATATATCTAAATTGTACTTTAGTTTAATGGATACCAAATTAGATCGGAGTCTGATCAAAAATTTTGATACTTGTGACCAATGACTTGGATTTAATCTTTCTCTCTGGCCATGTATTAGTATACGTGCTTCATTAAAGCAGTTTACTAATATTTCTACGTGTTTTTTAACTGTATTCCCTTGAATCGGCCTGTTTTGAGTAAGTGACTTATATGATTTATCAAAGTCAACTTTTAGGTTATTTAATTCTTTATATAAATCATTCCATTCCATTATTTGTGGACATGGAGTGTTTCTCTACTCTATCTATTTCCCTAATTGTTCTGAGTCTAGCCATACTTTTAGTTAATGGAAAAATTTATATTTTGATTTTCATATTTATTTGTAATTTATGTTTTTCTTTTTTTTATTTTTATTATTATTACAATCATTAAATATATTGCGCTTTCTCTTTTTTTTTTTTTAATGTGTTTATATTTTGTCCAAGTCATTTGCTTGGCTCATAAATTTTTTCTTTAGACATTTATTATGTAATTTGTATAATTTGTAAATAGTATTTGCGCTCATTATTATGACAATTATTATTAATAAAATTTTGATTAATTCTAGGTCGGCGCTATTTGTCTCTACTTTATTAATAACATTTGCAGTAGAGTCTACTGTCTTTACATCTACTAACCCCATTTTTGTAGGTTCTTTATATGTGGTTTCAAAATCTATTACGTTACATATATTTTCAACAGACTTACTTATTCTGTTGTCGTTCATAAAAAAGTTTTACATTTACCTGCCTATTGGTTCGTATAGCGTTACAGGCTATACTTCTAGTCGGGCAGAAATGTTTCCGCTCAACTTTGACAATTTAGTTATTAAAATTAGGTTTTATGCAGCGCAGTGCATTTTTAAAATAATAAAAAAAATTTTGGTGGGCGTCCTCGGAAACGCTGTCGGTCCTCAGTTTGTTGCTGCTGCTGTTGTCATTTGTTGCTGGCTGCTGCTGATGTCCGGGGCCTATGGGCTCAGGCGTTGCCGGTGCTGGTCATCGCACAGGCTGTTTATTTCCTTAATACCACCTATGTAGCGTTGTCGGTCCTCCGGGTTTCTTCAGTTGACATCGTTATATCTTGATTGTTATTCGCTGCTGCCGCGCCCAATACTCAGCTATGTGAGTAGGCGTGGTCCATCGTTTGGACACACCTTTAACGCGTTGGTGCGTCCCTTTGCTCAGTAGGAGCAGAACAGCCTTCTTCAATAAAATTGAGCTGTTGTCGCTGTTGTTGTTGTTGTAGTTGCTGTTGTGGCTGCTCTCGATGCCATAATTTGCGGGGCAGTTTATCCATACCCTCTGTCAGATTAGCATATTCTGAGGTGCTGTTATGGAACTCAGCAGTCGAAGTCTCACGTGTGCATTACATACCAGCGCACAACACTTGCGCACTGTACCTGCGGCAGCTTATCGAACGTATTTGATATGGCCGATTATATTTATTCACACACTTTTCATGCCTGCGGCAGCTCATCGTACTATTTGTGCTGTTGGCGCTGTTGTTGCTCCGTGCCCGAGGAAAAACAGTTGTTGTTTTAGGAGTTTCCTGATTTTTTTTCACTTTGTGTTTAACCACATGTTCGCGACTCTCGTCACGGTCGCCATGTAATAACTTTATCTTTATATTCGGTGATAACTTTATATTCCTTTATTTCCAGGAGGCAGCAGTGTTGCCGCTTCCAACGTTTCGTTGTTTCTGACTAAACATTCTACATTAATTCTAAATAAGCCTAAGTCTCTGGCTGCGATACATAATGTTTGTACAGCCAAGAGAGAGACGGTTATGTATTATATATGTATATGTATTATATATGTATTATATATGTATATGTTATATACATATTTATGCTCTCTTAAGCTAGAGCTATAATGTAACATGCATACACTTGAGTTTTGCCAAGTGGTCGGCGTCTCTCCGAAGAATGCTGACACTTGCATATTCTGGGAGAGCGCTGACCGACTCATATTTCGGGTTAAAGACCCGGGCATAAACACTGCGACAAAGTGTTACAGTGTGTATTCTTTAAGTACTCTTGGTACAGTGGATATTTAATATGTATGCATACTACAATACACACATATGTATGTATGTATACATACATGTCCATATGTACATTTTGAACGTTAGACGCATACATTCTTATCTACATATACTTTCTGATTTATCCATATGGGTAATTCTCCAGAAAAGTCAACTTTTTGACACGTTCGACACTTTGGTTTGTTGTAATTATCTTGAAAACGGATTAATTTTAGTACTAATCAAGAGCAATATATTGAACTATTTGTCAAAATTAAGAAGTTTTTTTTTTGCCATTTTCAGCACTAAAATTGATGAATTTTCAAGATAATTACAAGAAACCAAACCACAGTACAGATTATTATTTTATTTTATTAAAATTGGGTTCAGGGTATTATCTTGTCGAGCACTCTCGACTAGAGTTTTCTTTCTTGTTGTTGTTACTTTTGATTTAAGGCATTTTGGACAGTTCTTAAAGTACTCCTTGATATGACGTGTCATATTTTTCCAATAATAATATCTTTTTACTTTGGCCAAAGTTTTTGTAATGCCTGTATGACCTCCTTGAACTGGATCATCATGGTATGTAGACAATATTGCTTCTTTTTCTTTTTCATTATTTATTTGGGTCACCGGCTTGAGTAGCGCTACTCTTAAATTCTTTAATATTTGATTGCCCTATTTTTAAAAGATTCTATTGAAATTAATTCAAATATCTTTTCGCACGGTGCCACTTTTTATACTTCTTGGGCTAAACAGCGAA
Source organism: Drosophila borborema (assembly GCA_030914335.1). Taxonomy (NCBI): domain Eukaryota; kingdom Metazoa; phylum Arthropoda; class Insecta; order Diptera; family Drosophilidae; genus Drosophila; species Drosophila borborema. The sequence continues at coordinate 9,198 of JAUESP010000091.1, forward strand.
ACCTCCCCTGCGGAAACATTTTCATTGTTAAAAGGCTGAATTCCAACGAGCTGTAAGACGAGTCGATCATGCACCTAGGATGACAAAAGACCCTTGAGATGGTATATCAATTCTATTGGTTTGACAAAATGAATAAATATGGCCGTAAATTTGCCAACCATTGCATAGCCTGTAGGACGGTCAAGTCACACTCTGGTAAAATTCAAGCAGAGCACTGTGTCCACGTGGATATTACGGGGAAATTGAGTGACAAAAGTGATTTAAAACAATATATTATCGTCCGAATTGAAGGCTTTACAAAATTCGTACACTTATATCACACCCTCAAAATAGATACAGAGAGCTGTATCAAGGCCATGAAGACTTCAATTTCTCTATTTGTATTTGGTGTACCTTCGCGCATTATAGTCGATCAGGGTAGATGTTTTTAAAGCACACAGTTTTCAGAATTTTGTTGTTCAAACAATATAAAACTTCATTTTATTGCAACTGGGGCAAGTCGTGCCAATAGTCAAGTTGATCGCGTAATGAGTACGCTCAAGAATTTGAATTAAGTCAGAAATCCTGGCAAGAAGCTTTAGGCGAAGTACAGATGTTAATAGGATGAGAAGCTCGACCTCTTGGGTGGTTCCCCCATTGGACGCAGAACTGAAATTGGATTTGGACTCTACGTGAGCTAAAGCCAGAGCACCATGAAATCTTTAGCTTCCTACGATTGCTTTGACAAATCACACACTGCTGACACACTGCTGGTGATTATGACCTTTTTATAAACGAGGAAAGACACCAAACTAAACTAGACCCAAAATTTAAGGGACCATTTTTGGTGATAGATATAAGTTGAAGTCGTTATCAATCAAGCGACTATAAAAATATTGTCATGAAGACATAAGGAAACTTCCAGAGTGAATTGTTCCCCAAGAATTGTATATTGACAGTGAAGACTCAAGCTTGTCAAAGGGTCAATTGGAAACTGAAAGTGATCCGTCCAAGTGAGACGATGATTGAAATTATGAATTAAGTTTGAAGTTTTGGTCAGAAGAAACGCAAAATTAATATGTTAACAAAAGATTATTTAGATTTTGTAATTTGCATATGTGAAGTATTGAATTGAATTGATTATGTTTATATAATTTAAATATATATAATTTAAATATATAATTTAAAATATTAAACGAGGACATGTTAAGGTCTGGATGGCCGTGTCGAAGCGTTTGTTGCTGTGTACGTGTGTATGGGTATTCAGATTTTCACCAGAATCCTAATATCATCATGTTAGTAATGTTGCATCAGCCACTAATTGTGCTCTGATTGGTTCTTTGCATTTTGCAGTTTTAAGAAATCTCGGTTTAGCGCGACGACAGCGCTACAAATCTGTCGTCGAGTATGGTTCGGTGTCAGATGCAGACAAGAATTGTGCGTCTCGAGTCAGTTATTGTGTGAACTCTAGTGCGACCGAAACTCTCTGCGCTTCAAGGAAAAAATGAAAATCTCTTGACATATACAAGACAAGAATTGTGCGTCTCGAGTCAGTTATTGTGTGAACTCGAGTGCGACCGAAACTCTCTGCGCTACAAGGAAAAAATGAAAATATCTTGACATATAGATATATAGTGATATAATCAACAGATCATGTCCACAATATCAAAAAGCTGTTCTAAGCAAAGAGTGACCAAACCGGCGCTTATCCCCCAACGATCGGCATCGATCGAAGTAAATCTCAAGTTGTCATAAGATTACTCTGACTTCGTCTTTTAATATTAAAGTTACCGTTAGCATGTCGCGGCTTTTATTCGACTCATAACACATATACTTAATTGGCGCAGCCGGTATGATAGCAATAAATTGTGGATCTTGATGCAATAACTAAGTTATTAATTCTTGTGTCCCGTTTACTGCTATCCGCTAAACAACTAACGCGAAGGCAACCCACGCGACGGTCAATATCACGTCAAGTTTTAAAATAAAACCTCGACAGTGACGTGTGTACTGAAATTCGCATAAAGTCGAAGCTGAAGATTGTGCAAAAAAACTTGAAAATAATTCAAGAAGACGCTGTAGAATTCGAAGAGAATATAATTCCAGAGACATTTGGTTTTCTCAAAAACATTCGAAGGTGCTATCAATGCATACAAACCCCAATATAGGCATAAGTTATAAAAATTGGTGAACAAAAAAAAAAAAAAATAAATAATAATAAATAAATAAAAACAAACAGCATTAAACAAAATTTATGTAATATTATAAAATAAAATGAACCATTAAGTTAATAATAATAATAATTGGCAATAACACCCCTATCGGAGCACAGCCTGATGCACAATTTGCCTCCACGCTTCTCTGTCCTGTGCGCAACTTCTCCAGTTGGTAACACCATTCAGGATTGCCTCCATCTGGTCCTTCCAACGGGTTCGAGGTCTACCCCTTCTTCGTTCTCCTCTAACTACCGCATCAAAAACCGAACGAGCTGGAGTGTTTTCCTCCATACGAGCAATGTGACCCAACCAACGAAGACGCTGAATGTCAATTCGCTTGCCAATGTCAACATCGCCGTATAGCTCGTACAGCTCGTCGTTCCACCTGATACGATAGGTTTCGCCAACGCAAATTGGTCCAAAGATCTTGCGAAGAATCTTTCTCTCAAAGACACCAAGAGCAGCTGCATCTGACTGCGTCACGGTCCAGGCTTCCGCTCCATAAAGCAGCACTGGAATGATGAGTGTCTTGTAAAGGGTTACCTTTGTCTTTCGAGAGAGGGCTCTACTGTTCATTTGCCTACTGAGCCCAAAGTAACATTTGTTGGCAAGTGTAATTCTCCGCTTGATCTCCAGGCTGACATCATTTTTGTTGGTCACTGCAGTTCCCAAATAGACAAAGTCCTTGACAGACTCAAAGTTATAGTCTCCAGCAGTAAGGTAAGAGTCAAGACGCCGCGACTCCCTAGTACTGCACACCATAAACTTTGTTTTGCCCATGTTTACTGCAAGACCAACTTTAGCTGATTCCCTTTCGATAGCTCCAAAAGCCGCAGTTACATCACGCTTGGTACGACCAATGATATCAATATCATCAGCGTAACCAAGGAGCTGGACACTTTTGTATCCCAGTATTGTGCCCATCCGATGCACTCCAGCTTTCCTTATTATACTCTCCATAAGTAAATTGAAGAGCACACAAGACAGCGAGTCGCCTTGTCTGAGACCCCGCTTGGTATTGAAGGTTTCGGATTGGTCATTTCCTACCTTGACAGAGCTGATGGTGTTGCTTAATGTCATGCTACAAAGCCGTATTAGCTTTGCAGGAATACCAAGCTCAGACATGGTAGCGTACAGGCAGTCTCGCCGTGGGCTATCAAAAGCAGCTTTAAAATCGACGAACAGGTGGTATGTGGCGAATTGGTTCTCGTGTGTTTTCTCCAGGATTTGGCGCAATGTGAAGATCTGGTCAACTGTAGACTTGCCAGGACGGAAACCGCATTGATAAGGACCTATCAATGCTTCAGCATATGGTTTCAGTCTCTCGCACATTACGCTCGTGAGAACCTTGTATGCGACGGGAAGAAGGCTGATGCCACGGTAGTTGGTGCGTTGTGTTGCATCACCCTTCTTCAGGATTGGGCAGATCATACTGAGGTTCCAATCATCGGGCATGCTTTCCGTTAGCCATACGCTGCTGATAAGTTGGTGCATGCACCCTACCAGCTCATCGCCTCCAGCCTTAAACAATTCAGCCGGTAAGCCATCTGCTCCCGCGGCTTTATTGTTTTTGAGACGCTGTATAGCTGTCTCGACTTCCGTATGGCTAGGGATGGGAACTTCAACACCATCATCTCTGATTGGGGTTAGTGGACCAACTTCGTCAAGCTCATTCTCACTGTTTCCAGCCAAAAGACTCTCAAAGTGATCCCGCCATAACCTCAGTACAATCTCCGCATCAGTAACCAGGTTTCCATCGTCACTCCTGCAGGCAAGCGATCCAGACTTATACCCTTGGGTCATGCGCTTGACCCTCCGGTAAAAGTCACGGGCATCGTTCTTGCTTCTGCTACTCTCCATCTTCTCACACTCAAGCCTTTCCATCTCCCGCTTCTTCCTCCTGAAAAGGCGCTTCTCGTCTCGTCTCCGCGACCTATAAATATCCACCACCGCTCGAGTAGCTCCTGCTTGCAGCGTTCTTCTGTAGGCGGCGTCTTTTGCTGCAGTCGCTTCCCGACACTCCTGGTCGTACCATGGATTCCGGTTGGGAGGGCGTTGGAACCCAAGTACTTCCACAGCAGAGGCGTTTATGGCATTGGACATGTACGCCCACATATCCGTTGTATTTATAGGCATTGGAGGGAGTTGGCCGAGTCGGCCCGAGAGTCGAGTGGAGAAGGCATCCTTATGTCGTTGTGATTGCAGCTTTTCGATGTCCAGCTTTCTTGGCATACCTTGACGTGAGACTTTTGCGACACACAGCCGTGCGCGTACCTTGGCTGCAACAAGGTAATGGTCAGAGTCGATGTTAGGACCCCGACAAGATCTCACATCAAGTATGCTAGATGCATGCCTTGCATCGATCACAACATGATCAATCTGATTTCGCGTCAGACGATCAGGCGACAGCCAGGATGCCTTGTGGATGTTGAGGTGCTGCTTTTTCTTATGCGCCCCTGCCCTTTCCATCGCATTTCCTGGATGGCTGTGATGTCAGCCTTCAACTCATTGAGGGTATCCGCTAGTTGCTGAGCAGCACCGGGTCCGAACCATTAAGTTATTAATAGAAAAAAAAATAAATAAATAAATACGAATGTACGCTGCAGCCGAAAAATGAACGTACAGAGAAAACGAAAAAGTGTCCGCTATAATTCGCAGAAACGAATATGTGAATAATGTGTTAATAAGAGAAATTGACATTCAGAGCACAGGCAGCCGTAACATAAAGTTACAGAAACACGAAAAAAAGTGTCCGTTATAATTCGCTTAACAGAACATGTGAATAACGTTAGCAAAAGAAATCGCTGTTTAAATACACATTTTAACAAAAATAATAATAATAATAATAATAATAAAAAATAAAAAAACAGATTTTAATATCTTTCCATTGCCGATGTACATCATCGAACTTGAACTTTATTATTTAAATTACATTAAATAAATAAATAACAATATTTTTTGCAATAAATTAAATAACCAAAATGGAAGAAGATGCAACAACGCCTTTTTCCGATGCCAGCATGACGCAAGTGATCAACCAGCTTAAAAATGTTGAAAAGTTCACTGGATAAAGGAACGCATTATATACGTTCATTAACCGGATCGACTACATGTTGGCCCTCTACACCACCAATGATGCGAGACATAGGTCAATACTTATTGGACTTGCAGAAAGCTACATGAGCAGTGAAGTGATGCTATCGCTTGGCATGCCTAACTTAACTACATGGACGGATCTTCGTAAGCAACTAAAAAAACTAAACTACAAGACGCAAACCAAGAGCCACTTCTTACTGAAGGAATCCAGGAACACCCCATTCAAAGGCTACGGAGCTTTTCTGGAGGAAGCAGAACACAGTAGGCAGATATTAATGAGTAAGATAGAATTAGAAAATAATCTAGATGAAAAAATATTAAATGCACGGTTAATTAAAACTAGTATCGACGACCTAATCCAAGAACTTCCTACAAATATTTGCATTATAATTATAAATTACGAAATTCCCGATTTAAGATCTTTAATAAATATATTACAAGAATCAGTTTCACTCAAAACCTCATCGATATAAGACGTGTTACTTCTGCGTTCCTGTGGTGCTCAAAGAGCAATACAAAAACTCTTAACAGTTAGATCAGACAAACAAACAAGTGCACATAGCAGAATACGAAAACAAAAAAACAACAAAAGCTAGAGACACAATCCAACAACAATGCTTAAACCGCCCGTCAAAAACACAACAACAAATCCAAACCTCAGCAATTATCAAATTCGAAACAACCCAAAATACATTGTAATTAACAGAAAAGACAATCGTTCGAAAATGTATCACCATTTCTAATTAAAAAAAACAATAGACCATACATGTGGAGGAGAAGTTGAAATATGCAAAAAAAAACCCGCGCCGGCACCCTATTAATCAAAACCAAAAACGCCTCACAAACAATGAAATTACTAAAAATAAAAAATATGACCGATATTCAAGTAGAAGCCACTGAACACAAGACACTAAACTTTTCCAAGAGAGTAATTTACTGCAACGAATTACGAAACATAGAGGAAGCAGAAATACTAGACGAACTTAAACCTCAAAGCGTAACCGAAGTGCGTAAAATACTAAAGAAACAAGAGCAAGGCATGGCAGAAACGGGACTTATAATCATTACATTCTCCACACACAATCTTCCAGAAGCAATAAAAATTGGATACGAAAGTGTAAGAGTTCGCCCGTACATCCCTCTACCTCTGAGATGCAGAAAATGCCTACGATTTGGCCACCCAACACCGATCTGCAAAAATCTAGAAGAAACATGCAAAAATTGCTCTCAAAGTACACACACCACTGAAAATGAAACATGCACCAACGAGAAGTACTGCCTAAATTGCAAAAATAACTCCGAAATTGACCCCAAGCACAGCCCACTTGACCGCAAATGTCCAACATTCTTGAAACAACAAGAATTATTAGGAATCAAAACTGTAGAGAAGGTTGATCACAAAACAGTTTTATCAATTTACATCTCTCGCCATAACCTGCAACCTAGCAACAGCTACGCATCAACATTGACCAAAGCTGCAACAAATCAAGACGCTTACTCAACAACATCAAAAACAAATACAGCTACAACAACATCGACACCGAATAATCATACTAAATTATCATCTGCCCAATAAACGAACACCTCAACACTACCCATAACCTACCACGACCCGTTACTAGAACACCCTAGGATCTCAAGGCCAAGCACATCGCACCAACACCATCGAAAAGAAGACATGGAAATGGACGTAGTCGTCCTCGCCAACTCACAAAATCTAGCAAGCGAAAAAAAAACCACCTAAAACTAAGAATATTCCCTAAAGGAAAAAACAACACCCTTTCAACAAACCTCAAATACACAAAACCCAACCTAACAAATCCAAAAACTTCAAAAAAAGCAAAACACAAAGACAACAACGACAGTCACAGTATTTAACACTTAAAATAACAATGACCCCACACGCTGTAATCATTATAAAAACAGACTTACAACACCAAATTTTTCTCTTTAAATATAAATAAAACCAAATGACCATTAAAATCATTCAATGGAACACAAACGGTTACACAAATAACTACAGCGAACTACAAACAATAATAAAAAATTACACGCCTCTTATTTTATCCCTTCGAGAATCACAAATAATACACACAAAATCGATACCTATACCAAACAACTACACCTTAATAACAAAAAACAGTTCACCCTCCCACGGGGGTGTAGCTCTACTGATACACAACTCCCTACAAACCAGAGAAATTACCCTGAACGTTGACTTCGACGGAGTATGCGCAGAATTCAAGTCAAACCTTAAATTCAGACTAATTTCAGCCTACATAGCACCAAATAAGGGATTTTCTATGATAAATCTCCAAAATGTTCTAGAAACCTCAAACATACCTCTGCTAGTCACCGGCGACTTCAATAGTTGGCATAAAAACTGGGGCTCAGCCACTAATAATCATAGGGGTAAAATACTCGAAAAATTCATAGCCCAATCAAACTACATTCTACTAAATGACGGTTCACCAACACATCTTAGCACCCACAATACACTAACTAATATCGACATCACCTTTAGCACCCCAATCCTACAACTTGACAGCACATGGTACACAGAAAATGATCTCTACGGTAGCGACCACTTCCCTATCATAATTAACCTCTTTAACTCTTATCCAGCAATAGCACAACGCACATACTCCAAACCCATTTTCATCACCGACAAAGCCAATTGGAATCGATTTTCAGAACTTACAGAAGAATACTCATCACAACTAAAAACAAGTAAGAACGTTGCAGTTAGGCGAAACTAACTGCGATATACTTTATTCCCATAGGTGCATCTTATTTATTTAATAAACATTTAATTAACGAAATATTTCGGCAATTAACAAACGTACATGGCAAGTGTTGGGCCCAGCAATCAGCGCTTTATAAGAACTAAGAGCGGCAGTTCACCAAACCTATTAGCATCTAAGAGAATTTTGTAAAGAGATTGCGCTCTCCTTTTTTAATGTTCATTCGTTCTCCCACGCAGCGGTCAGTCTGAGCAACCGGCTTGCGTAGATCGAATGTGTGCATATTTGCTGTCGCTTGTTAACAAGAAACGTTTTCTTTAACATACCTATTTACATACATATGCATACTCGCATCTAATAAACAATTAAGACTCGCTAATCAAATTGTGTTTTTAATCCAAAGCTATACGAAAAATCTCGATAGCTCAACATTTGGTGACCCCGACGTGAATCTCTCTATGCATATACATGTTCTTACATACATATATGCATATCAACATAAACACATAAACATATAAACATGTAAATATATATATAAATATACATATATATATTTAAGTTTCGTAAATACATATATATTGTCGTGCACATATGCCGTTTATATAGCAATTGCCTTTTTACCGCTACTTCTTGCAAAGTCGCCAGAAACTCTTTCGTTTCGTTTTGCAATACAGTGGTGTCCGTAAAAACAGTGCGTATAAACTTATTTCTACAGACATACCTACATGTGTGCTCATTAATTATAACTTATTGGTGTACAAATTAATCAACTTGCATTTGCAAGTTAATAAAAAAATTATTTTATTATAGTGAACGTAGTGTTCTTTTATTAAACTCCAAATTCGAACTAAAGTACAAAAATGATCTTATGCTGCAAGTCAGCTAATGTTTATGTTAAAGCTTCCCTCATTAAAGCTCAAAGCTCAAAAGCTCGAAAGCTCACAAGAGTGGCTTACGTGATTCTATATCGGTATTGTGAAATTATGAATTGTTTATATTAAAGCTTGGTTGCTAACTCAAAGAGCCCTTGGAAACTGCGTAGAGATTCTTATGTTTATGTTGAAGCCAAAATGCTGACTCTGTGGGAATAGGGAATATTTATGTTTGAGCCGAGTGGCGTGATACTATAGGTTGTTTATGATTGGGGGGGAGACTGAGTTATGCTATTTGAAAGTTGTTTACATTTATCATAAGAGTCGCTTGAGTAGCGGGGTGATAACTCCCCCTTTCTTAAGAAGAATCGTCCCTGATTCTTAACGATTTCTCATAAGAAATTCAACTTGAGTGTTTATGGCATTTAGAATATCAGGGTTTTGAATTTGAATATTTTGATCATTTAGGGGCTTTGAAAATAAGAATTTAATAGGATTGAGATTGTTCTTTGAACAAAATTTGAGAAGCTTTATCATAATGAATATAAAAACAAGTAAGAACGTTGCAGTTAGGCGCAACTAACAGCGATATACTTTGTTCCCATAGGTGCATCTTATTTATTTAATAAACATTTAATTAACGAAATATTTCGGCAATTAGAAAACGTACATGGCAAGCAACAACGTTTTTCCTACACATACCTACAAATTTACACATGTACACACTATACGAGTATACACGCAATTTTCTATGTATGCATCAGTGTTGCCAATTTTTGTTTAGCAAAAAAAGCCGTTTTTAGTGGGAACATACTTTAAAAAAAGCTGAAATTTCGGGAAAAAAAAATCTGACAAAAAAGCTGAAGTTTTGTTGCCTTATTTTAAGGTTTTTTTTTACGAATAGTCCACTTTTTCGTCTTATACGTGACAATTATTATTTTTATCGCGTTCTTCCATAGTGCCAATTATATTTTAATAAATTTCACATGAATACTTCTATGTTAGTTACACAGTACGAGTTTTTTTTTTGTATTTTGTTATTTTTTTTTTTTTTTTTTTTTTTTTCTTTAACTCATCCCATTTCCAAATTATTGATACAAAATTGAAAATTTGTTTACGTTACGTTTTTTGAGCATAACTTCTACACCGTTTCAGCTAGACTTCAAATTTGTATATTTAGATACATATTATGGATTGTTACGCCCCTTCGCCCCAATTCGAATAAAAACGCATCTAGAAATGGAGTTTCATAAGGATCGTCCATCTAGAAATGGAATTATAAGCGTCCAAAATATAGACCAACCCAACTTGGTCATAACTGTGCGGTTAGCAGAGCACGGGTTTTCTTTTGGCAACTTATAGTCACGACAGCATTCCTTCTTAATGTATATACGTTGATTCGTCAATCAGAATGGTATATTTTGTTTCGCCAATATCGAAAGCAAGGTTATACAAAAAACGTTTCTAATAATGATTGAACATTTTGTTTTCTGAAACTTCACAGAACTCTCAAATCTATTACAAAAATATTTCAAGCACAAATTGGTTATGTGATCAACTGGCAGCTATACTATATTTGCAATGACTGCAATATACAAATCTATTCTTGTCTTATCATTTAAGTCCTCGCAGCCAGCATTTGAATTCTTAGCTGTTAAGTTACACATCCTGGTATTTTTGTTTATACTGAACTATTTGGTTTTAATTTTACTACAACATCACTTCATTGTACATAAATTCTCTAAAATATGTTAAATTGCTAAGTATAAAAAAAAGCGGAAAAAAGCAAATTATTTTCTAAAAAAGCCAGAATTCCCGCTTCCCGCTGTTTTGGAAAATTTCCCGCAATTGGGTTTTCAAAAAAGCCAGATTTGACGGGAAAAAAGCTGATTTGGCAACACTGGTATGCATACAAAAGTTTGCATGCCAGAATATTCTAAGAATTGTGACTGAATTGGGAATTTTTCGATCGTTACTTTAGTTTTGTCAGAGACGCTCTAGCAATCTTATTTGGTTTTAGTTAACGCAGCCCATATTAGGTCGGTGACGCTGATGGTAAGCGCTATGCAAGCTATAGTTGGGTGCGTGGGTTCGAATCCCGCAAAGAACTTTTTCTTTTTTCAAAAATTATTATTTTTAATTTTTTTTATATTGTATATTTATTATAAAATGCTTGCTGCCAATTGATAATAATTTATAAACATACGCATATGAATTGTGCATTTAAGCTAAAACTAAAACAACTTTTCCGATTTGCCACGCTGCTTGCTTGGCAAGCAGTTTTTCTGTGCATGCATATATGTATGTATGTATGTATGTATATACACAGATGTTTGTATTTGTGTATACACATCCAAGTGTGTATACATATTGCAAGAAATGCGATTGTGTTGTTTTGTTACGTCACAAGCTGCTGATCAGCTGGTCAGCTGATCAGCTGTGAATTTATTTAGGCTTAGCTAACGATTACATGTTGTTTTCAAAAGACCTAGGTTCGAATCCCGCTGGAAACTTTTTATTTATTAATCGAGAACTTATAAATTTTATTTTTTAAATTCATTAATATTATTATAATTATGTTAAAATGCTTTTTGCCATCTTAGCAATTGCTACTAAGCTATTGTATGCATGAATTATGCAGTTGGCCACAACAAACTTCTTTTCCGATTTGCCACGCCCCCAGTGGGCGTAGACGCATAAATTTTTGCCAGTTCTTAGAAAGAGCCGAGGCTAACATGCCTGCAAAATTTGGTTGCTTACATTCCAAAAATGCGAAAATTACAGGGTATTTTTCGATATGCCACGCCCCCAAAGAGGCTGAAAAATTATTTTTGGGGCATCGATAGAGGAGAACATTGTAACTCAACCATCCAATTTTCAAGCGTCTAGCTCTTAAACTGTAGGAGATATAAGCTTTTGCGGTTTGCCACGCCCCCTGTGGGCGTAGATATATCCACCATAGCTTATTAGTCTTGGGTTGTCAACCCGAGTATACATGCAAAATTTCAAGTCTCTAGTGTCAATAGTGTTCAAAATATAGCACAATTTGAAAAATCTCTATATATTCAGGTCCGATTTGCCACGCCCCCAATGGGCGTAGACATAAAACTTTTTGATCGATCTTCTTAGAATCATAACATTAACTCACATGCAAAATTTCAGCGTTCTAGCTTTAACGGTGTAGAAGATACGTATTTCCCGATTTGCCACGCCCCCAATGGGCGTAGATATATCCGCCATAGCTTTTTGAACTTGGTTTGTCACCCCGAGTATACATTTCAAATTGCAACTCTCTAGCTCATCATCTAGTATAATAACTTGACTATGGGCGGAAGAGTTTTCCGATTTGCCACGCGGTGGGCGGATCGGGAAAATTTTAACACTTTATAATTCGGGGACATATATGAGTATATGTTTAAAATTTCAAGTCTCTAGCTCTAATAGCGCCGAAAAATATTGCGTTCATACGGACAGACGGACAGACGGACGGACGGACAGACGGACAGACGGACAGACGGACGGACAGCAAGACGGACATTGCACAAACCCAATATACTTTTTCCCCTTCGGGAACAAAGTATAATTATTACAAATATAATAAACGTAATTTTTGTATGATTATTTTCTAATTCTATTACAATTTTTGATAAAGTATTTGTATTTTCTAATCGTAACTCAGTGTCATTAGAAGGTTGATAATCAGTAATTAAATAATCTGTAAATTTGTTATGTTTTATATAGTTCAGCAATTTTTCTTTTTGGTTTGTGTAAGTAATGTTATTTATGGTTACAATGGTTTTGAAAGTTATGAGGTAGGTACCTGTAAGCCAGGTATTATTAACGCAATTTTTTCCTGATACTAAAATGGCGCCATCTGTTATTATTTCTATTGGCTTGTTTTTTTCTGATATTTTTGTACAGCTAGTGAATTGTTTATTAACTAAATTTATGAAGCAGTTCTTCTCGTAAACAATTTGAGCAAAAGTATTATAAATTTCTCTTTTAAAATTTTTAATACGATAAAAGGTATTCTTACATTTAGTGATTTTATTGTCTATGAATAATTTTCCATCTGATTGGGAAACTGCTTTAGCATGATATAATATGCACTTATAATTTATAGTTGGGTATTTTATAAAAACTATAATTAAACCTTGGTATGAGATAATTGAAAAAGAGGATACGTCCAAGAGGTCGATAAGAGTAATATTAAATGTTTCGTGATTACATATGTTTATCATATCTTGTTTATTTAAAATTTTTGGGTTTATTATGTTGGCTTTTGAAAATGTAATAGTGTCTAGCAGATTTTGTAGGTCAAGTGATAATAGTTTGAGACGGTATTTTTTAATAGCATTTCTTGATCGAATTTAATGTTTTTTAAAAGATTTGTAATTTTTGTAACTTCTTTGAAAATTGCAGAATTAATTTGATTTTGTATATTATTATTTTCAATGAGTTCATTTATTTTATTTTGAATTGTTAGCATGTCATCATGATCTGGTGTTCCTGTAATCCATTTAAAAATAGTACCTAATTCATTTATACTTCGCTTAGAGACTTTATGAGGTGTAAGTTGAGAAAGAAGGGTTTTAATTAAATTTAGTTCCATTGTTATTTCCCAATCAATAGTGTTGTTTTTATTTTCGATATCTAAGACAAATTTTCTGGTAAAGAGAAATTTATTTGTGAAGGTGTTTCTTATTGTATTCTGTATTTCGTATAGATCTTCAAGACTGCAGTGGATTCCTGTCGTTATTTTTGGCTGTAAAAATTCTTTAAGTATTTGGATTAAATTATCTACTGTATCATATTCTATGATATGTCTTATTTTATTGAAGGGTTCGCATTTTTCATGAATAGTAAATTTATTTTTTGAAATAAGTAGTTGCTGCTTAAACTGATTCAGTGGTTTTTTCGTTTCTTCAAATATGTACTCATGGCTACTGTCGGCTGAATGTACAGTTTCGATATCGGATAAGGATTCGTTGTCGGAGGGTGCACTATCGGACATTTGATTACTTTCAGTGGTAATGTTGTTTATTATTATTCTGGATAAAGCGTCGGCAACAACGTTCGTTGACCCTGGTTTGTAAAATATAGTAGGAGAAAATTCCTCAATAAAGGCATGCCATCTTTTCATTTTTGAATTAGGGTTTCGTGCAGAAACCGCGAAAGAAAGTGGTTGATGATCTGTTTGGATTTCTAAATTTGTAATACCATATAAGTAATTACGAAGACTTTTTAATGCCCAGACTATGGCATATAATTCCCTCTCGTTTGTTGCATAATTTCTTTCTGTTTTATTTAATGTCTTTGAAATGAATGTGATTGGTTTGCTTTCTTGCGAAAGGACAGCGCCTATAGCGATGTCAGAAGCGTCTGTAGTAAGAACAAACTTTTTGGAATAGTCTGGCTGAGTTAGTTCAACCCTTGCAACTAAGTGTGATTTTAAACTTTCGAATGCTGAATGAGCTTCATCGTCTAGAGATATTTTTGTTTTTTCGACATGTGTCTTGAAATCATACCATTGTGTCCTTGTAATAGTTTTGTGAGGGGCTTTGCTATATTTGCGTAATTTTGTACGAATTTCCTGTAGTAGTTAGTTAAACCTAGAAAGCCTCGTAATTCTCTCAAGTTAGTGGGAGGTGGATATTTTATGATAGCTTCTATTTTTTTGGGGTCAGTTGTAATAATATTGTGAGACACTACATATCCTAGGAATTCGATTTCCTTTTTAAAGAATTTGGATTTTTCTAGAGATATCTTCATATTTGCTTTAAATAATATTTCGATAATTTCTTGTAAGTCATTGAAGTGTTGCTCGATATTTTCTGAGAAAACTATTATATCATCTATATAGATGTGGCAAGTTTTACCGATTTTATCACGTAATATATTGTCCATAGCTCTTTGAAATATGCTAGGCGCGTTCGCAAGCCCAAATGGCAAGCGAAGAAATTCATATTTTCCATTATTGATGGAAAAAGCGGTTTTCTCAATATCTGTGCTTTTCATTAAAATTTGATGAAAACCAGATTCTAAATCAATAGTTGAAAAGAATTTGGCTTTACCTAGGTTAGATAATATTACCGATGGATCTGGCATCAGATATCTATCTGGAATTGTATTATTATTTAGTTTTTTGTAATCAATAACTAATCTGTGCTTTTGTGTTCCATCTTCATTAAAGCCCTCTTTTCCTACAACCCATACTGGAGAGTTATAAGGACTTTTGCTTGGCCTTATTATGTTCTCGTCTAACATCCTATTTATTTCCTTATTAACAAAATTGTTAACTGAATGTGGATAAGGATATTGGCAATAACACCCCTATCGGAGCACAGCCTGATGCACAATTTGCCTCCACGCTTCTCTGTCCTGTGCGCAACTTCTCCAGTTGGTAACACCATTCAGGATTGCCTCCATCTGGTCCTTCCAACGGGTTCGAGGTCTACCCCTTCTTCGTTCTCCTCTAACTACCGCATCAAAAACCGAACGAGCTGGAGTGTTTTCCTCCATACGAGCAATGTGACCCAACCAACGAAGACGCTGAATGTCAATTCGCTTGCCAATGTCAACATCGCCGTATAGCTCGTACAGCTCGTCGTTCCACCTGATACGATAGGTTTCGCCAACGCAAATTGGTCCAAAGATCTTGCGAAGAATCTTTCTCTCAAAGACACCAAGAGCAGCTGCATCTGACTGCGTCACGGTCCAGGCTTCCGCTCCATAAAGCAGCACTGGAATGATGAGTGTCTTGTAAAGGGTTACCTTTGTCTTTCGAGAGAGGGCTCTACTGTTCATTTGCCTACTGAGCCCAAAGTAACATTTGTTGGCAAGTGTAATTCTCCGCTTGATCTCCAGGCTGACATCATTTTTGTTGGTCACTGCAGTTCCCAAATAGACAAAGTCCTTGACAGACTCAAAGTTATAGTCTCCAGCAGTAAGGTAAGAGTCAAGACGCCGCGACTCTCTAGTACTGCACACCATAAACTTTGTTTTGCCCATGTTTACTGCAAGACCAACTTTAGCTGATTCCCTTTCGATAGCTCCAAAAGCCGCAGTTACATCACGCTTGGTACGACCAATGATATCAATATCATCAGCGTAACCAAGGAGCTGGACACTTTTGTATCCCAGTATTGTGCCCATCCGATGCACTCCAGCTTTCCTTATTATACTCTCCATAAGTAAATTGAAGAGCACACAAGACAGCGAGTCGCCTTGTCTGAGACCCCGCTTGGTATTGAAGGTTTCGGATTGGTCATTTCCTACCTTGACAGAGCTGATGGTGTTGCTCAATGTCATGCTACAAAGCCGTATTAGCTTTGCAGGAATACCAAGCTCAGACATGGTAGCGTACAGGCAGTCTCGCCGTGGGCTATCAAAAGCAGCTTTAAAATCGACGAACAGGTGGTATGTGTCGAATTGGTTCTCGTGTGTTTTCTCCAGGATTTGGCGCAATGTGAAGATCTGGTCAACTGTAGACTTGCCAGGACGGAAACCGCATTGATAAGGACCTATCAATGCTTCAGCATATGGTTTCAGTCTCTCACACATTACGCTCGTGAGAACCTTGTATGCGACGGGAAGAAGGCTGATGCCACGGTAGTTGGTGCGTTGTGTTGCATCACCCTTCTTCAGGATTGGGCAGATCATACTGAGGTTCCAATCATCGGGCATGCTTTCCGTTAGCCATACGCTGCTGATAAGTTGGTGCATGCACCCTACCAGCTCATCGCCTCCAGCCTTAAACAATTCAGCCGGTAAGCCATCTGCTCCCGCGGCTTTATTGTTTTTGAGACGCTGTATAGCTGTCTCGACTTCCGTATGGCTAGGGATGGGAACTTCAACACCATCATCTCTGATTGGGGTTAGTGGACCAACTTCGTCAAGCTCATTCTCACTGTTTCCAGCCAAAAGACTCTCAAAGTGATCCCGCCATAACCTCAGTACAATCTCCGCATCAGTAACCAGGTTTCCATCGTCACTCCTGCAGGCAAGCGATCCAGACTTATACCCTTGGGTCATGCGCTTGACCCTCCGGTAAAAGTCACGGGCATCGTTCTTGCTTCTGCTACTCTCCATCTTCTCACACTCAAGCCTTTCCATCTCCCGCTTCTTCCTCCTGAAAAGGCGCTTCTCGTCTCGTCTTCGCGACCTATAAATATCCACCACCGCTCGAGTAGCTCCTGCTTGCAGCGTTCTTCTGTAGGCGGCCTCTTTTGCTGCAGTCGCTTCCCGACACTCCTGGTCGTACCATGGATTCCGGTTGGGAGGGCGTTGGAACCCAAGTACTTCCACAGCAGAGGCGTTTATGGCATTGGACATGTACGCCCACATATCCGTTGTATTTATAGGCATTGGAGGGAGTTGGCCGAGTCGGCCCGAGAGTCGAGTGGAGAAGGCATCCTTATGTCGTTGTGATTGCAGCTTTTCGATGTCCAGCTTTCTTGGCATACCTTGACGTGAGACTTTCGCGACACACAGCCGTGCGCGTACCTTGGCTGCAACAAGGTAATGGTCAGAGTCGATGTTAGGACCCCGACAAGATCTCACATCAAGTATGCTAGATGCATGCCTTGCATCGATCACAACATGATCAATCTGATTTCGCGTCAGACGATCAGGCGACAGCCAGGATGCCTTGTGGATGTTGAGGTGACGAAAACCTGTACTACGTACAATCATATTGTGTGCGGCTGCAAATCCTATTAGTCTAAGTCCATTGCTCGATGTGGACTCGTGCAGACTAAACGGGCCAACGGTTGCTCCAAAGATGCCCTCCCGCCCTATTTTGGCGTTAAAATCTCCTAGAAGGATTTTAACGTCATGTGACGGGCAACGGCCATATGCTCGATCGAGCTCTGCATAGAAAGCATCCTTGGTAGCATCGTCTTTCTCTTCCGTCGGGGCATGCGCACAGATTAGGCTGATGTTGAAGAATTTGGCAGTTATTCGGATCGTCGCAATCCTCTCGCTAACTGGTGTGAAGTGCGAGGCTCGGTGCCGCAACTTGGGCCCTACGACGAAACCACAACCAAATTCACGCCTATCATTAAGACAACTGTAATAGATGTCACAGCTGCTTTTTCTTATGTGCCCCTGCCCTTTCCATCGCATTTCCTGGATGGCTGTGATGTCAGCCTTCAACTCATTGAGGGTATCCGCTAGTTGTTGAGCAGCACCGGGTCTGTACAATGTCCGTACGTTCCAGGTGCATACTCTCAAATCATTTTCCTTTTTTCCGTTTGCCGTGGTCGTCAACGTTTTCCGGGTTCCTTTCCGAGGCTCCTCTTGCTTCATTCACTGATGAGTCTTTTTTCTATGGGTGGATATCAAGTCCTACGCCAAAACCTAATTTAAGGATTAGGATCCCGCCGCGCACTTTGGTTTATAACTCAACGGGGGCTGAGTCATAATCCAGGAGGAACCACGTGGAGGTAGTGTGTCGACTTGAGAAGAGCAAGAACAAGGATCGCACTGGCACTCACCAAGTTGAGCACAATCAGAAACTTTGCCTTGCCTGCTCTCCCCCATCCCCCCGGATAAGGATATTGTTTACTGTAAATTGGAGTGTCGTTTATCGTTCTGATTTCACCTCTAATATCTGATCTAAAAGGAAGAGTGTTTGATTTTTATACCCTGAACCCATTGAAAATGGGAATTCAGGGTATAATGGTTTTGTGAAAATGTATGTAACAGGCAGAAGGAGACGTCGCAGACCCTATAAAGTATATATATTCTTGATCAGCATGAAAAAATAAGTTGATCTAGCCCTGTCCGTCTGTCCGTCCGTCCGTCCGTCCGTCTGTCCGTCCGTCCGTCTGATTGTCGAGATTTCGGAAACTACAAAAGCTAGAGAGCTGAAATTTCACATGAACACTCGTGTGTTACCTACGCAATACGAGTTTATTTTGTTTTTTCGATAACTCGTCCCATTTCCAAATTATCGATAAAAAATCGAAAATTCGTTTCAATTTTTTAGGTTTTTTGGGTATAACTACTACACCGTTTTAGCTAGAGACTTCAACTTTATATATTTAGTTAGATATTGTGGATACGCAGATTTTGTAGTTTTCAGATTTTGGATGCCATGCCCCCTTCGCCCACAATTTGGAAAAAACGCATTTCAAATACTAGAGACTTGCAATTTGGCACATAGATAGATATATATACCCTTATTCTACTCATGAAGATCGTCCATCTAGAAATGGAGTTATAAGCGTCCAAAGTTCAGCCCAACCCACCCCCAAGCCACGGCAGCAACTGCGCGATTAGCAGAGCGCGCGCTTATAAATGCGTAAAGAAGAAGAGTATCATTTTCTTTACAGGGTTCAGGGTATCTCGTAGTCGAGCCGTCTCGACTAGAGCCTTCTTACTTGTTATTTCTTGAATGATTTGTTCTTCAAGAGTTGTTAGATTGGCCATTTTATTAATGGAATGATTAACTTTTAAATGATTTACTTCGCATATTGAAGTGCTTGTAGAGGATACTGACAATTTTCGTTGTCTGCTCTTTTTAGCTTTCTTCTTTTTTATATGCTTGTTTTTATTGAGATTTTCGTTAATCGCTTTATTTTTTGTATTTGGGTAATCAGAGTCACTTGATGACGCTGATTTTATGTCAGATACATTGAATAATGTATTTGATTGAAAAGTTTCATTTTTTAGATAAGGAGTGACGAAATACTCTTTATCTGGATTTTCATTTATCAAATTAATCGTTTCTGTTTTATTATTATAATGCAGTGTACCTTTTGATAGGTCAATTATTGCATTAATAGCTTTTAGTAGATTATAACCGATTAACAAATCTGCTTCTAGATTATCGATTTCATAAAATCTATAACGTTTTCCGAAAATATTTATATTATGAGAATGTGTTATGATACTGTATCCATTGACAGTTTTTACTCTTTTTTTAATAACTAACTCTTCTGGGTTATTGTATATGCCTTTTTTAATATAACAAGCTGTAGCGCCTGTGTCTATTAATACCTTTAGGTTTTTGTTTATTTTTTTATCTATTCTGTAGATGAATGGGAGCTCTCCCCTTGCTCCTCTAAAAAATGGTCCTCCTGAATGTTATTAACACGCATAACCTTTTTTGGTTGATGAGTTGTTTGAGAAGAGAATACTCTTTTGTTTGCCTGTTCTAAAATTGGATTCTGTTGGAAAGACGGGTTTTGTATTTGAACGGATCTATCTACATCCATTGGTTCTTGAGGAGGTTGGGGGTTAGATTGAATTTGATTTTGCGAGTTCTGATTGAAACGTAAATGATTGTCATATTTTTTATTAGATTGATTTGATTTATTATACTTTGGTTGTTCTTTTTTATTTTCATTGGACTGTTGTATATTAACAGAATGATTATAAGCGAAATTAGCTCTTTGATAATTTGCTTTTAGCTCTTGGGCTTTAGCCAAGGCGTTAAGAAGGTTTTCTGGTTTAAGAGAAAAAAAAAATATTTGATAAAGATCCGTTAAGGCCTGTGATGAAAACTCGCAAAGCGTTTTCTCTGTTTTTATTATTTAATTCGGTAATTACATTGGCCTTGTCGCCATATGTCATAATAGTTTTGTTTATCAGCTGGGTTAATTTTTTATTAACCAGGTTATAATATTCGAGAACCGATAAGTTGCCCTGTCGTAAGACACTTAATTCTTGTTCTAAAATGTGCATCGGACGCCTGTCACTATATGCAAAATCTAATCTGGCAAGTATTGCCTTAAAGTTAAGTACGGTACCGTGATTAGTTAGGATATCATTTGCTCTACCTGTGACTTTGTTTCTAAGTATTGTTAAGGCACCTACATATTTTCTACTGCCCTCTTTATACATTCGCATAGCACCGCAAGCTGCTTCACGCCAGCTTACATATGCGTTTTGGTTTCCTGAAAACTCAGGTAAGGATTTAACTATATCGAATGATTCGTCGCAACGAATTATATCATTGATGACTGTTGCTTTAAATTCTTGTTCGTTGTTGGAAGACAATGTTAACTGAGCTTTTAATTCTGTAATTTGTTCTTGAAGCACTCTGGTTTGATTTGCAATCAATTGAGCTATTATTTCTGCTGTTAGATTGTTAGCCATTTTTGAATTATTTGTATTTGCTTTTAAATTTGAAAATTTTTCAATTAACTCGTCCAGGTTTAGTACAATTATTAAACACAAAAAATTTTAAATGTAGCTTAATGAGTAATTATAAAGATTATAAAGATTCTCAATCGCTCACGTAGTGGTACTTCTTTCTTTGGGTTAGGGTGGATCGGGTCGTCCTTCCTTCCTTCCTTCCTTCTTTATTGTCTTGTCACTGGTTTTGGGTTGCGACCTTTTGGTTCGGTCACACAGCACGATCTTTTCGTCTTAAGCTGCCTTTTGTTTTAGGCAGGCACAAACTTTTGTCGTTTTTAGATTCAGTTTTTTGTTTTAAGTCATGTGACTTTTATTAGCGTTGTTGTGATTTAAAATTTGGTTTGAAGCACAAGCTGTTTCTTTTTTATTTGAAACTTTTTAATGCACTTTTTGTTTGAGTTCTAGAAACTTGATGTTTCTTTTTGAGTTTAAATTTTTGACACTTTTTATTTCACTTTTAGTTCGGCGGCGTACGATTACATAAAAAGATGTAGTTTCTTTTTATGTGTTTTTTATTCAACGTTGGGCGCCAATTAATCAACTTGCCTTTGCAAGTTAATAAAAAAATTATTTTATTATAGTGAACGTAGTGTTCTTTTATTAAACTCCAAATTCGAACTAAAGTACAAAAATGATCTTATGCTGTCAGCTAATATTTATGTTAAAGCTTCCCTCATTAAAGCTCAAAGCTCAAAAGCTCGAAAGCTCACAGGAGTGGCTTACGTGATTCTATATCGGTATTGTGAAATTATGAATTGTTTATATTAAAGCTTGGTTGCTAACTCAAAGAGCCCTTGGAAACTGCGTAGAGATTCCTATGTTTATGTTGAAGCCAAAATGCTGACTCTGTGGGAATAGGGAATATTTATGTTTGAGCCGAGTGGCGTGATACTATAGGTTGCTTATGATTGGGGAGACTGAGTTATGCTATTTGAAAGTTGTTTACATTTATCATAAGAGTCGCTTGAGTAGCGGGGTGATAACTTACATACAAGTAACAAGTGACAAGTTAACAAACAATTAATAGCAACTAATTTCGGAACTGTGAGTTTCTATAACTTCGCACGCATACGTCGATTAAGCGTGCATAATCTCAGTGCTTGCCGTTAATTCTGTTGTTGTCATTGCACTCATTCGGTTCGGCTGCAATACTATCGCGTCCATAATAACGTTCCCAGTGCGCACTAATTCATACGCATGCAATAATTGGGTGAAATAATAGTGGCATATAGTTGGCAATTAACTAAACTCTGTGGTGTGATCAGTAAAAACTCAGAATCTGAGTTTTGCGCCCGTGTATATCAGCAACTGTGAACTCTATCTGTAATTCTCGTGTGTTTTACTCATCATGGCGAGCTTAAATGCTACTACAGTTGCGCCCGAAGAGCGAGCGAAATTTTATAAGCTCAAAGTGAAATCGGTGTTTGAACGCGTAAAAAGACTGCAAGCCAAGGTTGATTCTGATGCGCTTGCCGATCACAGTGACAGCACTTTAAACGTTCTTTTGGAGCACATTGGTAAGCTAAGCCATTCTTTTAGTGAAGCCCATGAAACTCTAGAGGAACTTGACTTTGCTGAGATGGGCAGCGATTTGCGCGTTGACTTCGATGACTTAATAATGGTCATGCAGTCAACAATAATGTCAGAAATTCAAGGTCGTACCGCTCAAATGCCTCATAGTTCCACGTTTAGTAGACCGATCGTCACTACTCAAGTTTCCGCTGCCAAGGTACATTCCGCACCTGCACTGCCGCCTTTAAAGCTGCCTACGTTCAGCGGTGGATATGCAAATTGGGCTGATTTCTACTCAATGTTTTCAACAATCATTGATAGCAGGCCAGAAATCAGTAACATGGAAAAGCTTCAGCATCTACGGTCTTGTCTGGATGGTGCAGCGTTGGATACAGTTCGATCTTTGGAAATTTCTAACGACAAATATACGATGGCCATAAAGCTATTGAAACAAAGATATGATAACCGACGTTTAATTTTTCAAGCCCACATCGTAAAGATCTTAGGGCTGAAAAGGGTAGAAAATGGATCCATAGCCAAGCTTCGGGAATTGTCCGACAGCTTCAATGTACATATGCGTGCACTCAGCAACCTGGGCACAACAGAACAGATAGCCAGTGCCATCATTGCTCAGGTGCTGTTACAGAAACTTGATGTGGCCTCACAAGCTCAATGGGAAGAGAAATTGGAGGATTCGGAGAGGGCGTCCCATATACCTGCATATGAAGAAGTGGCCTCTTTCCTTGAGCTTCGCTGCCGCACTTTGGAATCAATGGAATTCTCTCTAAATAACTATTCATCCAGTAAGCAGGTGAATTCTAGCAGTAAATTGGCCAACAGCCGGTTCACATTTCTTGTAACAGACCACAGTGCACACAGTTGCGTTTTTTGTAATGATCCTGAGCATACAATCTATAAATGCTCAAGATTCGCAAACCTATCGCCTACTCTTCGTCTGAATGAAGTCAAGAAGGCTGGGCTATGCTTAAATTGTTTGAAAGGCGGCCATCAGTCGCGACAATGTGGCTCGCGTAGTTGTCGGGTCTGTGGAGTCAAGCATCATACTTCTCCACCTTGGCAACTCCAGCACATCGCAGGCAGTAACTCCGTTCCATCAGCAATCCTCATCATCAGGGATGCAGACCACTCCTACTCAGCCCTCAGCTCCGTCCACTACTCTCCTGGCTCAAGATCTGAACAGCGATGTTGCGCTTCTGGCTACCGCAGTGGTTCTGGCCAAGAATCGGTTTGGCGAGCTTGTTCCTTGTCGTGCACTCTTAGATTCAGGCTCCCAGGTACATCTTGTTACAGCCAGGTTTGCCAATCTGCTACAACTTAAGAGAGCAAGGTCATATGCGTCTGTAAGTGGCTTAGGCGACTCCAATTTTGCCACCGATGGAAGCACCATTTGCCTCACTTTGCAAGCTCACGCATCGGAGTATGCAACTAGCATAACGGCCATGGTAGCAGCAAATATAACTGGCAGTCAGCCCAGTTCTAATATAAATACAAGCAATTGGAGTATACCGCAGAATATAGTCTTGGCAGATCCAGCTTTCGATAGGCCACAGCGAATAGATTTGCTTATCGGAGTCAGCCTTTTCTATGACTTGCTCTGTGTGGGTCAAATCAAGTTGGCGCCTGGGCTTCCACTGCTTCAGAAGACTCGTCTTGGTTGGGTTGTATCGGGGGGCAAAGCTAGCGGCCTCATATAAAGTCTCAATATTCAGCGTTCTTGGATGAGTATTCTGAGCTGGGTCACATGTCACGCGTTCCTCGCAGCTCATTTCATCAATGCAGATATTTTCTTCCTCATCACTGCGTTTTGAAAGAAGATAGCTCAACTACCAAACTTCGAGTCGTCTTTGATGGATCAGCAGCTACATCAACTGGTTATTCGCTGAACGACATTCTAATGTCAGGTCCTGTCATTCAGCCGAAACTGATCGACATATTGCTGCGTTTCCGGTCCTATCCAGTTGCACTCATCGGTGATATTTGCAAAATGTATCGTTGCGTGAAGGTCCCTGAGCCAGACAGCTATCTGCAATGCATTCTATGGAGGAATTCACCAGATGATGAGTTAGAACTGTTCAAGCTTGATACGGTCATTACTAAGACATTTGGCCTCGCATGGGATCCATCATCTGATCAACTTTTGTTCTCATATTTAACTCTATATTTAACCACTAAGCCATCCAGCGTTCTCGCCTCTCTTTCGCCATTTCTTGATGAAGTTGGACTGCTACGTGTAGATGGTCGCCTCAAAAACTCTACTCTTAACTTTGATAGTCGCCATCCAATTATATTGCCCAGAAGTCATCCAGTAACTCGAGCCATTGTCAGGCATTACCATCAGCGAAACTTGCACGCTGGTCCCCGAGCGGTACTAGCTCTGGTGCGTTCCCAATATTGGCCAATCGGTGGTAGAAAAACTGTATCCAGTGTGATCCAGAGATGCGTCATTTGCGTTCGCGCAAAACCTCGACTCTTTGAGCACATAATGGCAGATCTACCCAGGGATCGCGTCGAAGGCTGCCGTGTGTTTGGAGTGACTGGAGTCGATTTTTGCGGACCGTTCTTCTATAAGCCTGAGGCACGAAATAAGGCTCCTGTGAAATGCTACGTCTCTGTATTCGTTTGTTTTGCTACGAAGGCTATTTGGTTGGAACTAGTTAAGGATTTAACTACCACAGCATTTTTGCATGCCCTCCAAAGGTTTATATGCACCAGAGGCAAACCAAGTCAAATTTGGTCTGACAATGCCACAAACTTTCTTGGCGCCCGCAACCAGCTTCAGGAGCTGAAGCGTCTATTCCTGTCTGACGCCCACCAGAATGCTGTGAAGGACTTCTGCCTGGCGGAATCAATCGAATGGCATTTCATCCCTCCACGATCTCCTCACTTTGGAGGTTTGTGGGAGGCTGCAGTGAAGACGGCGAAGCATCATTTCTATCGATCTGTTGGCCCTTCTGTCCTAACTTATGATGAGCTTCGCACACTGGTCTGCAACATTGCTGCTGTCATTAATTCACGCCCTTTAGTTTCAATTTCAGAGCACCCAGCAGACTTGGACGTACTGACGCCTGCGCATTTCCTGAACGGTGGTCCTCCTTCATCCTTCAGCGAGCCTAACCTCACGAGGCTCAATTTCAATCGCTTGGATGCCTGGCAGCGCGTAAGCTATCTCCAGCAGGTATTCTGGACACGTTGGCGAGACGAATACCTCAACTTACTACAGCAGCGGGCTAAATGGAGAACTTCTAAGTCTGGTTTGGCGGTTGACGACGTAGTTCTCGTAAAGGATGAGAATCTTCCGCCGCTTAAGTGGCCACTGGCCAGAATAACTGAACTTATCCCTGGACGTGACGGCGTTGCACGGGTGGCCGTGCTCAAAACTGAAGCTGGCGAGACAAGAAGAGCTACAAACAAGCTGTGCTTGCTGCCCCTTAAGGATTCTGTTTAAGACTAAGTCTTCAACGGGGGGAGGATGTTGGGCCCAGCAATCAGCGCTTTATAAGAACTAAGAGCGGCAGTTCGCCAAACCTATTAGCATCTAAGAGAATTTTGTAAAGAGATTGCGCTCTCCTTTTTTTAACGTTCATTCGTTCTCCCACGCAGCGGTCAGTCTTAGCAACCGGCTCGCGTAGATCGAATGTGTGCATATTTGCTGTCGCTTGTTAACAAGAAACGTTTTCTTTAACATACCTATTTACATACATATGCATACTCGCATCTAATAAACAATTAAGACTCGCTAATCAAATTGTGTTTTTAATCCAAAGCTATACGAAAAATCTCGATAGCTCAACAGCAAGCAACAAACGTTTTTCCTACACATACATACAGATTTACACATGTACACACTATACGAGTATACACACAATTTTCTATGTATACATACAAAAGTTTGCATGCCAGAATATTCTAAGAATTGTGACTGAATTGGGAATTTTTCGATCATTACTTTAGTTTTGTCAGAGACGCTCTAGCAATGCCTTCTTTGGTTTTAGTTAACGGATGCTCATATTAGGTCAGTGACGCTGATGGTAAGCGCTATGCAAGCTATACTTGGGTGCGTGGGTTCAAATCTCGCAGAAAACTTTTTTTTCGAACATTTTTTATTTTTTTTTTTCATTTTTTTATATTTGTATATTTATTATAAAATGCTTGCTGTGAATTGATAATAATTTATAAACATACGCATATGAATTGTGCATTAAAGCAAAAACTAAAACAACTTTTCCGATTTGCCACGCTGTGTGGCAAGCAGTTTTTCTATGCATGCATATACGTATGTATGTATGTGTACACAGATGTTTGTATTTGTGTATACATATCAAAGTGTGTATACATATTGCATGAATTGCGATTGTATTGTTTTGTTTCGTCACAAGCTGCTGATCAGCTGTGAATTTATTTAGGTTTAGCTAACGATTAAATGTTGTTTTCAAAAGAACTGGGTTGGAATCCCGCTGGAAACTTTTTATTTATTAATCGAGAACTTATAAATTTTATTTTTTATATTCATTAATATTATTATATTTATGTTAAAATGCTTTCTGTCATCTTAGCAATTGCTATTAAGCTATTATATGCATGAATTATGCAGTTGGCAACAACAAACTTCTTTGCCGATTTGCCACGCCCCCAGTGGGCGTAGACGTATAATTTTTTGCCAGTTCTTAGAAAGGGCCGAGGCTAACATGACTGCAAAATTTGGTTGCTTACATTCCAAAAATGCGAAAATTACAGGGTCTTTTTCGATATGCCACGCCCCCAAAGAGGCTGATTATTTTTGGGGCATCGATAGAGGAGAACTATGGGCGGAAGAGTTTTCCGATTTGCCACGCCCCTAGTGGGCGGATCGGGAAAATTTTTACACTTTACAATTCGGGAGCATATATGAGTATATGTTTAAAATTTCAGTCTCTAGCTCTAATAGCGCCGAAAAATATTGCGTTCATACGGACAGACGGACGGACAGCAAGACGGACATTGCACAAACCCAATATACTTTCTTCCCTTTGGGAACAAAGTATAAAAATAATTATATCCAGTGCACACAAAACAATCCCTCAGACACACCCTATTACCAAACCACACAATGTTCCCTGGTGGAACAACAATCTACGAAAACTTAGAGACGACAAAATCAAGAAATGGCACATACTAAAAAGAAACATCTGTACCCAGAACATCATACAATTTAAACAAGCGAATGCCAAATTTAGAAGAACCCTAAAAGAAGAAAAAACAAGTAAGAACGTTGCAGTTAGGCGCAACTAACAGCGATATACTTTGTTCCCATAGGTGCTTCTTATTTATTTAATAAACATTTAATTAACGAAATATTTCGGCAATTAGAAAACGTACATGGCAAGCAACAACGTTTTTCCTACACATACCTACAAATTTACACATGTACACACTATACGAGTATACACGCAATTTTCTATGTATGCATACAAAAGTTTGCATGCCAGAATATTCTAAGAATTGTGACTGAATTGGGAATTTTTCGATCGTTACTTTAGTTTTGTCAGAGACGCTCTAGCAATCTTATTTGGTTTTAGTTAACGCAGCCCATATTAGGTCAGTGACGCTGATGGTAAGCGCTATGCAAGCTATAGTTGGGTGCGTGGGTTCGAATCCCGCAAAGAACTTTTTCTTTTTTCAAAAATTATTATTTTTAATTTTTTTTATATTGTATATTTATTATAAAATGCTTGCTGCCAATTGATAATAATTTATAAACATACGCATATGAATTGTGCATTTAAGCTAAAACTAAAACAACTTTTCCGATTTGCCACGCTGCTTGCTTGGCAAGCAGTTTTTCTGTGCATGCATATATGTATGTATGTATGTATGTATATACAGAGATGTTTGTATTTGTGTATACACATCCAAGTGTGTATACATATTGCAAGAAGTGCGATTGTGTTGTTTTGTTACGTCACAAGCTGCTGATCAGCTGGTCAGCTGATTTAGGCTTAGCTAACGATTACATGTTGTTTTCAAAAGACCTAGGTTCGAATCCCGCTGGAAACTTTTTATTTATTAATCGAGAACTTATAAATTTTATTTTTTAAATTCATTAATATTATTATAATTATGTTAAAATGCTTTTTGCCATCTTAGCAATTGCTACTAAGCTATTGTATGCATGAATTATGCAGTTGGCCACAACAAACTTCTCTTCCGATTTGCCACGCCCCCAGTGGGCGTAGACGCATAAATTTTTGCCAGTTCTTAGAAAGAGCCGAGGCTAACATGCCTGCAAAATTTGGTAGCTTACATTCCAAAAATGCGAAAATTACAGGGTATTTTTCGATATGCCACGCCCCCAAAGAGGCTGAAAAATTATTTTTGGGGCATCGATAGAGGAGAACATTGTAACTCAACCATCCAATTTTCAAGCGTCTAGCTCTTAAACTGTAGGAGATATAAGCTTTTGCGGTTTGCCACGCCCCCTGTGGGCGTAGATATATCCACCATAGCTTATTAGTCTTGGGTTGTCAACAAGTGTATACATGCAAAATTTCAAGTCTCTAGTGTCAATAGTGTTCAAAATATAGCACAATTTGAAAAATCTCTATATATTCAGGTCCGATTTGCCACGCCCCCAATGGGCGTAGACATAAAACTTTTTGATCGATCTTCTTAGAATCATAACATTAACTCACATGCAAAATTTCAGCGTTCTAGCTTTAACGGTGTAGAAGATACGTATTTCCCGATTTGCCACGCCCCCAATGGGCGTAGATATATCCGCCATAGCTTTTTGAACTTGGTTTGTCACCCCGAGTATACATTTCAAATTGCAACTCTCTAGCTCATCATCTAGTATAATAACTTGACTATGGGCGGAAGAGTTTTCCGATTTGCCACGCCCCTAGTGGGCGGATCGGGAAAATTTTAACACTTTATAATTCGGGGACATATATGAGTATATGTTTAAAATTTCAAGTCTCTAGCTCTAATAGCGCCGAAAAATATTGCGTTCATACGGACAGACGGACAGACGGACGGACGGACAGACGGACAGACGGACAGACGGACAGACGGACGGACAGCAAGACGGACATTGCACAAACCCAATATACTTTTTCCCCTTCGGGAACAAAGTATAAAAACACAGAATACAAAAATTCACAGCACAAATAGCACCAGACACACCTCCAAAATCAATTTGGAGTAACATCAGACGCTTCTGCGGCCTAAACCCCCAAAAACACATTCATTGCATCCTAAACCCAATAACAAATCAAAATACCACCAACAAAGCAGAAATAGCAGAACTCTTCTGCAAAAACCTCTCAAACTCATCATCTGACTCAACTTCTCCACGACCTTTATACATACAAAACAAACATCATTGAACAACCTACTCAACCACACAAATGCCCCAAGCAGGAGAGCTACAGAAATAGAAAAAGAAATAGCACTAGTCAAATTTACCTCAGCTCTAAACACACTAAAAGGAAATACACCCGGACTAGACAGAGTAAACTACGCCATGATTAAAAATCTGGACAGAAAAATAAAATGTCGAATAATCAACCTCCAAAACTCTATACTAAACAATTACATTCCCCAAGTATACAAGAATAGCACAATAATCCCAATCTTAAAACCCAACACAGACAACACCGCACTAAACTCCTACCGACCAATATCACTGAACTCGTGTCTATCAAAAGTCCTTGACAAAATAATAGCAAAACGACTGTGGTGGTTTGTCTCTAACGACAAATTAATCCATATCAGTCAAACGGGATTCAAGAAGGGGAAATCTGCTATAGACAGTCTACTGTTGATAGATCATCTACTAGCAAGATCCATCTCCAGAAGAAACCATACGTCTATAATATCCCTAGACTTTGAAAAAGCTTTTGACAGAATCGGACTACATTCAATACTTGACCAACTCACGGAATGGAAAACGGGACCCAAAATATTAAACTACATAAAAAACTTCATGACAAACAGAAAAATTACAGTACGAATAAACACCAACATCTCCCCCTTCCACCCCATACACAACGGCATCCCTCAGGGCTCACCACTCTCAGTGATCCTTTTTGTCATACAAACAACAATGAACATTATCCCTCATACGCTCGCAATGTTATTAACAAAAGCTTCCCCAAATTCAAACTACTCTGGGTGCCCGGGCATGTAGGAATAGTAGGGAACGAACTAGCAGATACCTCTGCCAAAAATGCAGCGAACCAGCCTCTAATAACAAAGGAAAACACTCCAAAATAACCCACAAACACTACATAGATAAATCTCCCGGTGTATGCCCCCTCTGCAATGACACCATAACACTCGAGCACATCCTCACCAACTGCAGTACACTAAAACCTCAAAGAGAAGCAATTTTCAATAACACCAACCCCCTCCAATGCTTAGCCAACACCACTCCTTCAAACGCATCAAACATCCTGAAATACTTAAAAGTAACAAACCTATACCACCACATATAAATAAAAAAAACGCTCCCATCAAATGCACTCATAAATACAACTCTAGAGCTGAAGGCCCATGCCGCCAAAGCCATAGTACTAAGCTAGCCTTCAATTTTATTATTAATAAGTTAGCTCTTAAATAAATAAATAAATAAATATTACAAGAATAAAATCTTTATGATGAACCCTGTCTAAATTTAAATAAAAATAAAGGAAAGCAAGAAAAAAATTTGAAGCCGTTACACCAAAATCCCAATATTTAAAAGTTTCCTACATTTCTTTAACCAAATCATTCCTATGTATCGACCTTACTTTCAACCATATCTTCAACCAACACCTAATTATACTAATAATACATATCCACCTAATATTATTCCCCTCGACCAATGCAACCAACACCATATCAGGTTAGACCCATTAATCCTACACTCAGACCAGTCTTTAGACAGAACCAATTTGACAATAATCGTTTCGGACAACAGATACAAGTAACTCCACAACAAGCCTCTTTCAATAGTTCTGGCGTAGCCAACCAACCAACAAAACGTGTTAGACCTGCAGAAAGTGGACAAAGTAAAATCAGCATAGATGAAGAAACTCGAAATCAAGAAGAAATTAATTATCACGATTACATGCAGCAAGAATATTATAATCGATTAGCTATCCTCAATAACCAAGAACAAACTCACCCACAAGGCTGTAGCCCGAACACACAAACAGCCAAAGCCGAACAAGAGGCAGAACAACCAAACGAAATAAAAATCTAGCAAGCCGAAAATATAAAATGTATAAAGTATAAATTAATCAGCGATATTCCGATTAGAAACCAAAATCATTTCATAGCTCAACCAATTCTTGAAACTAATTAACACTTCAACAATCCAATCAGAGACAATTCTGAAAAACAAGAATCAAAGAACTCAAGCCCTTACCGACTAGACCATTTAAATGAAGCAGAAAAATTTATATTAATAAGCTTGTTGAAACAATATCAACACATCCAATTCAAAGATGGCGACCAACTTAGTTTCAGTAATCAAGAAAAACATGTTATAAACACTACTCACAATTCACCTTTTTATACAAAACCATTCAGTTATGAACAAGAAGTTGAACACCAAATTAAAGACATGTTAGATCAAGGTATTATACGCCCTGTAACGAACCTTCGGTTATACCCGAGTCTAAGCCGGGCCAGTTTCAGCCGACTGTGCGTTCGTTTCAACAAATTTATTTGTTGAAGCCCTTGCGATATTGAATAATAACACTTTGTGGGTTTGATTTTGTACTTGGTATATTCTCGTTATAATACTTATTTTTATTTGGCGATACAACACACTTGTATAGTCGTTTAGCGTTATGTTTGTTCACGCACTCCGGCTGAGCAGACAATTATGGCTCAGTAACACCAGGATTCGCCCAAGCGCTCCAGCTCACGCCAGGATTTGCACTGTCTACTCCGGCTGTTCGCTCGGCTGTACAGGCTACTCCTACTACTGGACTCGCTCTTGGCACACCTAGGTTCTTATGCACACAATTTCTACTTATTCGCACGGCTGCGTGAACTTACATAAATTCAGTGACGAGACTTCTGGCCAGAATACAATTTGCAGCTGCCTTGTATCAACTCGCTAGTTGATGGCCACTACTGCTTCTGTATGTCTGGGCCCTTATAGGTGTCTGAAGTATCCTCCCAGGATACTTTGGATGCTCCCACGATGTCCTGTCTGCTTCGAGTCCTGGATATCGGTGTCCTGCGTCGATATCGTAGTCCTTCGATGTATTGTGTCTTCACTCGCGTTGACTTGTACTTGCACTTCACTTGAATCTCACTCTCGATCTTCACTCTCGATCTTCACTCTTGATTCTTGCGTACTTTCTGATTGCCCTATGACACCGCCGGTGCCCTTTTATAGGGCCGCCGCAGGCCCTGTTCGACTCTGGAGCGGGGCCTGCCTGCCGCTCGTGCCCATCTAACGGCACAATGGCGTGATCTGGGTGACGCCAGCAGGCCACCAAATGTCGCGGCAGCTTCGCGTTGGCCGAAGTACCGCTGTTGCTATGCGAAAAGACAGCGTCCGTCACTTGGAGCGGTACCTCGGCTAACGGTGCCCTATGACCTGCGGTCGAGCGACGCGAGCCAATTGCTGACACTATAAGAGCGAGAGAGACGGACTATAGTCCACTCTCTGACCCTTCCAATCGCGAGGGTTGCTCCTATAGTGTTCGCGTCGCTGTGTGGAGCAATATATGTATGCACGTATGTGCATATAAACACACAGCAAATACATGTGTTTATATACACTGCATACGTGCCTACCTATATTGCTCCTCACAGCCCCAAAAATTCACCTTATTGTAGTCGTATATGGATCGTACCAAAAAAGAAGATGCATCAGGGAAACGAAAATTTCGAATCGTAATTGACTACAGAAAGTTAAATGACATACCAAATATGGACGAGATTTTAGGAAAACTAGTGTTGGGCCCAGCAATCAGCCCTTTATAAGAACTAAGAGCGGCAGTTCGCCAAACCTATTAGCATCTAAGAGATTGCGCTCTCCTTTTTTAACGTTCATTCGTTCTCCCACGCAGCGGTCAGTCTGAGCAACCGGCTCGCGTAGATCGAATGTGTGCATATTTACTGTCGCTTGTTAACAAGAAATGTTTTCTTTAACATACATATTTACATACATATGCATACTCGCATCTAATAAACAATTAAGACTCGCTAATCAAATTGTGTTTTTAATCTAAGGCTATACGAAAAATCTCGATAGCTCAACATTTGGTGACCCCGACGTGATCTCTCTATGCATATACATGTACTTACATATATGCATATCAACATAAACATATATAAATATATATATATACATATAAATATATATATAGTGACATAATCATACTGATTACGTCCACAATATCCAAAAGCTGTTGCCATAGCCGAATCATTAACATAAATATTCCCAGGCTCAGTAACTATAAACAAAGAGCAGCCAAGACGGCGCTTCTCCCCCATCGATCGGCATCGATCGAAATATAAACATTCCCAAGCTTGATAACTGTAAACAAAGAGCGGCCAAGCCGGCGGTTCTCTCCATCGATCGGCATCGATCGAAATAAAGCATAATCAGCATAAAATCTCTCTAGCAACATGCATCACATAAACATTTGTTGCCAGTAACATGCATCACCAGAAAGTTGCAAACATTCTAAGAGAGTTCACTTTATAATTCAATAGACACACAATTGTTAGTCTTAAGCTAATATTCAATAAAGCAAGTTGTCATAATTATACTTTGTTCCCGAAGGGGAAAAAGTATATTGGGTTTGTGCAATGTCCGTCTTGCTGTCCGTCCGTCTGTCCGTCTGTCCGTCTGTCCGTCCGTCCGTCTGTCCGTCTGTCCGTCTGTCCGTCCGTCCGTCCGTCCGTCTGTCCGTCTGTCCGTCTGTCCGTCTGTCCGTCCGTCCGTCTGTCCGTCTGTCCGTATGAACGCAATATTTTTCGGCGCTATTAGAGCTAGAGACTTGAAATTTTAAACATATACTCATATATGTCCCCGAATTATAAAGTGTTAAAATTTTCCCGATCCGTCCACTAGGGGCGTGGCAAATCGGAAAACTCTTCCGACCATAGTCAAGTTATTATACTAGATGATGAGCTAGAGAGTTGCAATTTGAAATGTATACTCGGGGTGACAAACCAAGTTCAAAAAGCTATGGCGGATATATCTACGCCCATTGGGGGCGTGGCAAATCGGGAAATACGTATCTTCTACACCGTTAAAGCTAGAACGCTGAAATTTTGCATGTGAGTTAATGTTATGATTCTAAGAAGATCGATCAAAAAGTTTTATGTCTACGCCTATTGGGGGCGTGGCAAATCGGACCTGAATATATAGAGATTTTTCAAATTGTGCTATATTTTGAACACTATTGACACTAGAGACTTGAAATTTTGCATGTATACTCGGGTTGACAACCCAAGACTAATAAGCTATGGTGGATATATCTACGCCCACAGGGGGCGTGGCAAACCGCAAAAGCTTATATCTCCTACAGTTTAAGAGCTAGACGCTTGAAAATTGGATGGTTGAGTTACTAATGCTCTCCTCTATCGATGCCCCAAAAATAATTTTTCAGCCTCTTTGGGGGCGTGGCATATCGAAAAATACCCTGTAATTTTCGCATTTTTGGAATGTAAGCAACCAAATTTTGCAGGCATGTTAGCCTCGGCTCTTTCTAAGAACTGGCAAAAATTTATGCGTCTACGCCCACTGGGGGCGTGGCAAATCGGAAAAGAAGTTTGTTGTGGCCAACTGCATAATTCATGCATACAATAGCTTAGTAGCAATTGCTAAGATGGCAAAAAGCATTTTAACATAATTATAATAATATTAATGAATTTAAAAAATAAAATTTATAAGTTCTCGATTAATAAATAAAAAGTTTCCAGCGGGATTCGAACCTAGGTCTTTTGAAAACAACATGTAATCGTTAGCTAAGCCTAAATAAATTCACAGCTGATCAGCTGACCAGCTGATCAGCAGCTTGTGACGTAACAAAACAACACAATCGCATTTCTTGCAATATGTATACACACTTGGATGTGTATACACAAATACAAACATCTGTGTATATACATACATACATACATACATATATGCATGCACAGAAAAACTGCTTGCCAAGCAAGCAGCGTGGCAAATCGGAAAAGTTGTTTTAGTTTTAGCTTAAATGCACAATTCATATGCGTATGTTTATAAATTATTATCAATTGGCAGCAAGCATTTTATAATAAATATACAATATAAAAAAAATTAAAAATAATAATTTTTGAAAAAAGAAAAAGTTCTTTGCGGGATTCGAACCCACGCACCCAACTATAGCTTGCATAGCGCTTACCATCAGCGTCACTGACCTAATATGGGCTGCGTTAACTAAAACCAAATAAGATTGCTAGAGCGTCTCTGACAAAACTAAAGTAACGATCGAAAAATTCCCAATTCAGTCACAATTCTTAGAATATTCTGGCATGCAAACTTTTGTATGCATACATAGAAAATTGCGTGTATACTCGTATAGTGTGTACATGTGTAAATTTGTAGGTATGTGTAGGAAAAACGTTGTTGCTTGCCATGTACGTTTTCTAATTGCCGAAATATTTCGTTAATTAAATGTTTATTAAATAAATAAGATGCACCTATGGGAACAAAGTATATCGCTGTTAGTTGCGCCTAACTGCAACGTTCTTACTTGTTTTACTTTTGCTTCGTCTTTTAATTATTATTAGCGTTGTCGTTAGCTTATGTCGCGACATTTATTCGACTCAACACATATTATTCCAGTGGCGCAGCCGGTAGGATAGCAATAAATTGTGGATCCTGATGCAATAACTAAGTTATTAATTCTTGCGTCCCGTTTACTGTTATTCGCTAAACAACCAACGCGAAGGCAACCCACGCGACGGTCAATATCGCGTCAAGTTTTTAAATAAAAACCTCGACAGTGACGTGTATACCGAAATTCGCACATTGCCAAAGCCAAAGATTGTGAAACAAACTTGAAAATAATTCAAGAAGACGCGATAGAATTCGGAGAGATTATAATTCCAGAAACATCTGGTTTTCTCATAAACTTTCGAAAGTGCTATCAGTGCATACAAACCCAATGATATTTTAAGTGAATAAAAACTAAGCAACATTAAATCAAATATTAATACACAAATTTAAGAAAAGTTAAAATTAAATTAAAATAAACTTACAAATAATAATACAAATAAAATAAAAACAAAATATAATAATAATAATAATAATAATATAAATAAAAATTTAAAATAAAATCTTTATAATCAAAATGGAAGGAGACGCAACAACACCCCTTTCAGATGCCAGCATGACGCAAGTGATCAATCAACTTAAAAACGTTGAAAAGTTCACTGGAAACAAGAACGCATTATATACGTTCATCAACCGGATCGACTACATATTGGCCCTCTACACCACCAATGATGCGAGGCAGAGGTCAATACTTTTTGGAATTGTGGAAAGCTGCATCAGCAGTGAAGTTATGCTATCGCTGGGCTCGCTTAACTACATGGATGGATTTACGTAAGCAACTCATCCTGAACTACAAGACGCAAACTAAAAACCACGTTTTACTGGAGGAATTCAGGAACACCCCATTCAAGGGCAACGTAAGAGCCTTTTGGAGGAAGCAGAACACCGCAGGCAAACATTAATGAGTAAGCTAGAACTAGAAAATAACCCAGATGAAAAAATATTATATGCACGGTTGATTAAAACTAGTATTGACGATTTAATCCAAAAACTTCCAACAAATATTGGCATTAGAATTATAAACTGCGAAATTCCCGATTTAAGATCTTTAATAAATATATTACAAGAAAAAAATCTTTATGATGAACCCTGTCCAAATTTAAATCAAAATAAAGTAAAACAAGAAAAAAATTTCAAGCCGATACACCAAAATCCCAATATTCAAAAGTTTCCTACATTTCTTCAACCTAATCATCCCTATGTCCCATATAGACCTTACTTTCAACAACCATATCTTCAACCAACACCCAATTATACTAATAATAATGCTTTTCCACCTCGACCAATTCAACCAACACCAAATCAGGTTAGACCCTTTAATCCTACACTCAGACCAATCTTTAGACAGAACCAATTTGACAATAATCGCTTCGGACAACAGATACAAGTAACTCCACAACAAACTCCTTTCAATAGTTCTGGAGTAGCTAACCAACCAACAAAGCGCGTTAGACCTGCAGAAAGTGGACAAAGTAAAATGAGCATAGATGGAGAAACTAGAAATCAAGAAGAAATAAATTATCACAACTACATGCAGCAAGAATATTATAATCAATTAGCTTCTTATTACGAATACTATCCTCAATATTACCAAGAACAAACTGACCCACAAAGCTTAGACTACACATACACACAAACAGCCACAGCCGAACAAGAGACAGAAAAACCAAATGAAATAGAAATAGAGCAAGCTGAAAATTTTCCGCTGCCAGCCTCGGAAATCAACAATACATAATTATCACTCATAAAGGCAAAAATTTAAAATGTTTAATAGATACAGGATCTACTGTCAATATGATGACATCTAATGTTTTTAATTTACCAATTCATGATACCGACTTTCTTATTCAAACCAGCAATGGACCATTAACTATCACAAAAAAAGTGAATGTCCTTTCCAATAACTTGTTCAAAAGTAATAATGAATTTCTCTTACATCAGTTTTCACCAGATTATGATCTATTAATTGGTAGAAGACTGCTGTCAGATGCACAAGCCGTTATTGATTATAAATCCCAAACTGTAAATTTATATGGTAGAAAGTATAAATTAATCAGTGATATTC
The DNA here is from genome assembly GCA_030914335.1 of Drosophila borborema. Taxonomy (NCBI): domain Eukaryota; kingdom Metazoa; phylum Arthropoda; class Insecta; order Diptera; family Drosophilidae; genus Drosophila; species Drosophila borborema. The sequence continues at coordinate 47,648 of JAUESP010000091.1, forward strand.
CGATTACAAACCAAAATCATTTCATAGCTCAACCAATTCTTGACTCTAATCAACATCTCAACAATCCAATCAGAGACAATTAAAAAAAACAAGAATCAAAGAACTCAAGCCCTTACCGACTAGACCATTTAAATGAAGAAGAAAAATTTAATCTAACAATATCAACACATCCAATTCAAAGATGGCGACTAACTTAGTTTCAGTAATCAAGAAAAACATGTTATAAACACTACTCACAATTCACCTTTGTATACAAAACCATACAGTTATCCACAAGCATATGAACAAGAAGTCGAATACCAAATTCAAGACATGTTAGATCAAGGTACGCCCCAGCAATTCACCTTATTGTAGTCCTATATGGATCGTACCAAAAAAACAAGATGCATCAGGAAAACAAAAATTTCGAATCGTAATTGACTACAGAAAATTAAACGACATAACCATAAGTGACAGACACCCAATACCAAATATGGACGAAATTTTAGGAAAACTAGGTAAATGCAATTATTTTACAACAATAGACCTTGCAAAAGGATTTCATCAACTTGAAATGCATCCAGATTCCATCAAAAAAACAGTTTTCTCTACTAAACATGGCCACTATGAATATCTTCGTATGCCATTTGGACTAAAGAATGCACCTGCAACCTTTGAACGTTGTATGAATAATGTCCTGCGACCATTATTAAATAAACATTGTTTAGTATATCTCGACGATATCATTGTTTATTCAACGTCATTAAAAGTACACCTACACTCATTACAATTAGTTTTCGAGAAGCTTTCTGAAGCCAATCTCAAATTACAACTCGACAAATGTGAATTCCTAAAACAAGAAACTACCTTCCTAGGACATGTCATAACTAAGGATGGAATAAAACCCAATCCTGATAAAATAAAAGCAATTCTTGGAGCTGTACTTTCTCAAGACGGACATCCCATCAGCTTTATCAGCAGAACCCTTAATGACCATGAAACTAACTATAGCGCCATAGAAAAAGAACTTTTAGCCATTGTATGGGCAACAAAAACCTTTCGACATTACCTTCTAGGTCGACATTTCGAAATTAATAGTGATCATCAACCATTATGTTGGCTATATCAAATGAAAGAACCAAATTCAAAACTAACTAGATGGAGAGTAAAATTATCAGAATACGATTTCGATATAAAATACATAAAAGGAAAAGAAAACCACATAGCTGACGCTCTATCGCGAGTAAAAATAGAACAAACTCATTTCGTCGACGAAACACAACATAGCGCTGACGAAGACAATAGTAACTTAATTTGCATTACAGAAAAGCCAATAAACACATTCAAAAGACAGATTATATTTTCTAAAGGCATTCCAAATATTAAAAAACAGAATTACTTCAAAAAACTAATAATCCACATTACATATGATAACATGACTAAAGATAAAGCCGAAAAATATTTGATTGACTATTTTTGTACAAAAACTAGTACGATGTTCATAGACAGTGATACAGACTTCGAAATCATTCAAAACGCACACAAAGAAATCATTAACAATAACCATACTAAAATACTAAGAAGTCTCATTCAATTAAAAAATATAAACGCATATGCCGAATTTAAAGAACTTATTTTAAAAACACATGAAAAACTCTTACACCCCGGAATTCAGAAAACAAACAAACTCTTCTGTGAAACTTACTATTTCCCTAACAGCCAAATACTAATACAAAACATAATAAACGAATGTAATATTTGCAATTTAACAAAAACCGAACACAGAAATACAAACATGCCAATGAAAATTACCCCCAGGCCCGAACATTGTCGCGATAAATTTGTAATAGACATTTATTCCTCTGAAGGCAAACATTATCTTAGTTGCATAGACATTTATTCAAAATTTGCTACACTCGAAAATATTAAAACAAAAGATTGGATAGAATGCAAAAATGCATTAATGCGTATATTTAATCAGCTAGGAAAACCAGCTTAGCACTAAAAAAATGGCTCGAAAGTGAAGGAGTAGAACTACAATTAAATACTACAAAAACAGGAATAGCAGACATCGAACGACTACACAAAACAATAAACGAAAAAATCAGAATAATAAACACTTTAAATGACGAAGAAAATAAACTCAGCAAAATAGAAACCATTCTCTACATCTACAATCACAAAACAAAACATGACACAACTGGACAAACTCCCGCACACATATTTCTATATGCTGGACAACCAAAATTAAACACTCAAGAAAAAAAAGAAAAAATAATAAATAAAATCAATAGTGACCGACAAGAATACGAAGTCGATACCAGATATCGAAAAGGACCATTACAAAAAGGAAAATTAGAAAATCCATTTAAAG
>JAUESP010000091.1:52500-86576 GCA_030914335.1 Drosophila borborema
ATGCCGTTTATATAGCAATTGCCTTTTTACCGCTACTTCTTGCAAAGTCGCCAGACACTCTTTCGTTTCGTTTTGCAATACAGTGGTGTCCGTAAAAACAGTGCGTATAACCTTATTTCTACAGACATACATATGTGCTCATCAGTTGTAACTTATTGGTGTACATACAAGTAACAAGTGACAAGTTAATAAACAATTAATAGCAACTAATTTCGGAACTGTGAGTTTCTATAACTTCGCACGTCGATTAAGCGTGCATAATCTCAGTTCTTGGGGGGGATGGGGAGAGCAGGCAAGGCAAAGTTTCTGATTGTGCTCAACTTGGTGAGTGCCAGTGCGATCCTTGTTCTTGCTCTTCTAAAGACGACACACTACCTCCACGTGGTTCCTCCTGGATTATGACTCAGCCCCCGTTGAGTTATAAACCAAAGTGCGCGGCGGGATCCTAATCCTTAAATTAGGTTTTGGCGTAGGACTTGATATCCACCCATAGAAAAAAGACTCATCAGTGAATGAAGCAAGAGGAGCCTCGGAAAGGAACCCGGAAAACGTTGACGACCACGGCAAACGGAAAAAGGAAAATGATTTGAGAGTATGCACCTGGAACGTACGGACATTGTACAGACCCGGTGCTGCTCAACAACTAGCGGATACCCTCAATGAGTTGAAGGCTGACATCCCAGCCATCCAGGAAATGCGATGGAAAGGGCAGGGGCGCATAAGAAAAAGCAGCTGTGACATCTATTACAGTTGTCTTAATGATAGGCGTGAATTTGGTTGTGGTTTCGTCGTAGGGCCCAAGTTGCGGCACCGAGCCTCGCACTTCACACCAGTTAGCGAGAGGATTGCGACGATCCGAATAACTGCCAAATTCTTCAACATCAGCCTAATCTGTGCGCATGCCCCGACGGAAGAGAAAGACGATGCTACCAAGGATGCTTTCTATGCAGAGCTCGATCGAGCATATGGCCGTTGCCCGTCACATGACGTTAAAATCCTTCTAGGAGATTTTAACGCCAAAATAGGGCGGGAGGGCATCTTTGGAGCAACCGTTGGCCCGTTTAGTCTGCACGAGTCCACATCGAGCAATGGACTTAGACTAATAGGATTTGCGGCCGCACACAATATGATTGTACGTAGTACAGGTTTTCGTCACCTCAACATCCACAAGGCATCCTGGCTGTCGCCTGATCGTCTGACGCGAAATCAGATTGATCATGTTGTGATCGATGCAAGGCATGCATCTAGCATACTTGATGTGAGATCTTGTCGGGGTCCTAACATCGACTCTGACCATTACCTTGTTGCAGCCAAGGTACGCGCACGGCTGTGTGTCGCGAAAGTCTCACGTCAAGGTATGCCAAGAAAGCTGGACATCGAAAAGCTGCAATCACAACGACATAAGGATGCCTTCTCCACTCGACTCTCGGGCCGACTCGGCCAACTCCCTCCAATGCCTATAAATACAACGGATATGTGGGCATACATGTCCAATGCCATAAACGCCTCTGCTGTGGAAGTACTTGGGCTCCAACGCCCTCCCAACCGGAATCCATGGTACGACCAGGAGTGTCGGGAAGCGACTGCAGCAAAAGACGCCGCCTACAGAAGAACGCTGCAAGCAGGAGCTACTCGAGCGGTGGTGGATATTTATATGTCGCGGAGACGAGACGAGAAGCGCCTTTTCAGGAGGAAGAAGCGGGAGATGGAAAGGCTTGAGTGTGAGAAGATGGAGAGTAGCAGAAGCAAGAACGATGCCCGTGACTTTTACCGGAGGGTCAAGCGCATGACCCAAGGGTATAAGTCTGGATCGCTTGCCTGCAGGAGTGACGATGGAAACCTGGTTACTGATGCGGAGATTGTACTGAGGTTATGGCGGGATCACTTTGAGAGTCTTTTGGCTGGAAACAGTGAGAATGAGCTTGACGAAGTTGGTCCACTAACCCCAATCAGAGATGATGGTGTTGAAGTTCCCATCCCTAGCCATACGGAAGTCGAGACAGATATACAGCGTCTCAAAAACAATAAAGCCGCGGGAGCAGATGGCTTACCGGCTGAATTGTTTAAGGCTGGAGGCGATGAGCTGGTAGGGTGCATGCACCAACTTATCAGCAGCGTATGGCTAACGGAAAGCATGCCCGATGATTGGAACCTCAGTATGATCTGCCCAATCCTGAAGAAGGGTGATGCAACACAACGCACCAACTACCGTGGCATCAGCCTTCTTCCCGTCGCATACAAGGTTCTCACGAGCGTAATGTGCGAGAGACTGAAACCATATGCTGAAGCATTGATAGGTCCGTATCAATGCGGTTTCCGTCCTGGCAAGTCTACAGTTGACCAGATCTTCACATTGCGCCAAATCCTGGAGAAAACACACGAGAACCAATTCGACACATACCACCTGTTCGTCGATTTTAAAGCTGCTTTTGATAGCCCACGGCGAGACTGCCTGTACGCTACCATGTCTGAGCTTGGTATTCCTGCAAAGCTAATACGGCTTTGTAGCATGACATTGAGCAACACCATCAGCTCTGTCAAGGTAGGAAATGACCAATCCGAAACCTTCAATACCAAGCGGGGTCTCAGACAAGGCGACTCGCTGTCTTGTGTGCTCTTCAATTTACTTATGGAGAGTATAATAAGGAAAGCTGGAGTGCATCAAATATGTCCAGCTCCTTGGTTACGCTGATGATATTGATATCATTGGTCGTACCAAGCGTGATGTAACTGCGGCTTTTGGAGCTATCGAAAGGGAATCAGCTAAAGTTGGTCTTGCAGTAAACATGGGCGAAACAAAGTTTATGGTGTGCAGTACTAGAGAGTCGCGGCGTCTTGACTCTTACCTTACTGCTGGAGACTATAACTTTGAGTCTGTCAAGGACTTTGTCTATTTGGGAACTGCAGTGACCAACAAAAATGATGTCAGCCTGGAGATCAAGCGGAGAATTACACTTGCCAACAAATGTTACTTTGAGCTCAGTAGGCAAATGAACAGTAGAGCCCTCTCTCGAAAGACAAAGGTAACCCTTTACAAGACACTCATCATTCCAGTGCTGCTTTATGGAGCGGAAGCCTGGACCGTGACGCAGTCAGATGCAGCTGCTCTTGGTGTCTTCGAGAGAAAGATTCTTCGCAAGATCTTTGGACCAATTTGCGTTGGCGAAACCTATCGTATCAGGTGGAACGACGAGCTGTACGAGCTATACGGCGATGTTGACATTGGCAACCGAATTGACATTCAGCGTCTTCGTTGGTTGGGTCACATTGCTCGTATGGAGGAAAACACTCCAGCTCGTTCGGTTTTTGATGCGGTAGTTAGAGGACAACGAAGAAGGGGTAGACCTCGAACCCGTTGGAAGGACCAGATGGAGGCAATCCTGAATGGTGTTACCAACTGGAGAAGTCGCGCACAGGACAGAGAAGCGTGGAGGCAAATTGTGCATCAGGCTGTGCTCCGATAGGGGTGTTATTGCCAATTATATATATATAATCTCAGTGCTTGCCGTTAATTCTGTTGTTGTCATTGCACTCATTCGGTTCGGCTGCAATACTATCGCGTCCATAATAACGTTGCCAGTGCGCACTAATTCATACGCATGCAATAATTGGGTGAAATAATAGTGGCATATAATTGGCAATTAACTAAACTCTGTGGTGTGATCAGTAACATAACTCAGAATCTGAGTTTGGCGCCCGTGCATATCAGCAACTGTGAACTCTATCGGTAATTCTTGTGTTTTACTCATCATGGCGAGTTTAAATGCTACTTCAGTTGCGCCCGAAGAGCGAGCGAAATATTATAAGCTCAAAGTCAAATCGGTGTTTGAACGCGTAAAAAGACTGCAAGCCAAGGTTGATTCTGATGCGCTTGCCGATCACAGTGACAGCACTTTAAACGTTCTTTTGGAGCACATTGGTAAGCTAAGCCATTCTTTTAGTGAAGCCCATCAAACTCTAGAGGAACTTGACTTTGCTGAGATGGGCAGCGATTTGCGCGTTGACTTCGATGACTTAATAATGGTCATGCAGTCAACCATAATGTCCGAAATTCAAGGTCGTACCGCTCAAATGCCACATAGTTCCACGTTTAGTAGACCGATTGTCCCTACTCAAGTTTCCGCTGCCACGGTACATTCCGCACCTGCACTGCCGCCTTTAAAGCTGCCTACGTTCAGCGGTGGATATGCAAATTGGGCTGATTTCTACTCAATGTTTTCAACAATCATTGATAGCAGGCTAGAAATCAGCAACATGGAAAAGCTTCAGCATCTACGGTCTTGTCTGGATGGTGCAGCGTTGGATACAGTTCGCTCTTTGGAAATTTCTAACGACAAATATACGATGGCCATAAAGCTATTGAAACAAAGATATGATAACCGACGTAAAGATCTTAGGGCTGAAAAGGGTAGAAAGTGGATCCATAACCAAGCTGCGAGAATTGTCCGACAGCTTCAATGTACATATGCGTGCACTCAGTAGCCTGAGCACAAGAGAACAGATAGCCAGTGCCATCATTGCTCAGGTGCTGTTACAGAAGCTTGATGTGACCTCACAAGCTAAATGGGAAGAGAAATTGGAGGATTCAGAGATGGCGTCCCATATACCTGCATATGAAGAAGTGGCCTCTTTCCTTGAGCTTCGCTGCCGCACTTTGGAATCAATGGAATTTTCTCTAAATAACTATTCATCCAGTAAGCAGGTGAATTCTAGCAGTGAATTGGCCAACAGCCGGTCCACATTTCTTGTAACAGACCACAGTGCACACAGTTACGTTTTTTGTAATGATCCTGAGCATACAATCTATAAATGCTCAAGATTCGCAAACCTATCGCCTACTCTTCGTCTGAATGAAGTCAAGAAGGCTGGGCTATGCTTAAATTGTTTGAAAGGCGGCCATCAGTCGCGACAATGTGGCTCGCGTAGTTGTCGGGTCTGTGGAGTCAAGCATCATACGCTTCTCCACCTTGGCAACTCCAGCACATCGCAGGCAGTAACTCCGTTCCATCAGCAATCAGCTCCGTCCACTACTCTCCTGGCTCAAGATCTGAACAGCGATGTTGCGCTTCTGGCTACCGCAGTGGTTCTGGCCAAGAATCGGTTTGGCGAGCTTGTTCCTTGTCGTGCACTCTTAGATTCAGGCTCCCAGGTACATCTTGTTACAGCCAGGTTTGCCAATCTGCTACAACTTAAGAGAGCAAGGTCATATGCGTCTGTAAGTGGCTTAGGCGACTCCAATTTTGCCACCGATGGAAGCACCATTTGCCTCACTTTGCAAGCTCACGCATCGGAGTATGCGACTAGCATAACGGCCATGGTAGCAGCAAATATAACTGGCAGTCAGCCCAGTTCTAATATAAATACAAGCAATTGGAGTATACCGCAGAATATAGTCTTGGCAGATCCAGCTTTCGATAGGCCACAGCGAATAGATTTGCTTATCGGAATCAGCCTTTTCTATGACTTGCTCTGTGTGGGTCAAATCAAGTTGGCGCCTGGGCTTCCACTGCTTCAGAAGACTCGTCTTGGTTGGGTTGTATCGGGGGGCAAAGCTAGCGGCCACAATTCCACACTAATAGTTTCAAAGACGCCTTCGGATCCAGGTCCAGACTCCGCTACTGATTTCCAATTGGACAGTCTCGTTCGTCGTTTCTGGGGGACTGAGAGTTGCAGCGACCCTGTCGTAAACATTAGCAAGGAGGAATCAGATTGCGAAGCGCATTTTGTGCATTACAAACGATTGCCCAGTGGCCAATATTCAGTACGCTTGCCTGTTAAGCTTAATTACGAGCTTCTTGGAGAGTCTTATCAGCAAGCGCTGCGGCGGTTTCTTAATTTGGAGAAGAAATTGAATCGCTTGCCTTATATAAAGTCTCAATATTCAGCGTTCTTGGATGAGTATTCTGAGCTGGGTCACATGTCACGCGTTCCCCACAGCTCATTTCATCAATGCAGATATTTTCTTCCTCATCACTGCGTTTTGAAAGAAGATAGCTCAACTACCAAACTTCGAGTCGTCTTTGATGGATCAGCAGCTACATCAACTGGTTATTCGCTGAACGACATTCTAATGTCAGGTCCTGTCATTCAGCCGAAAATGATCGACATATTGCTGCGTTTCCGGTCCTATCCAGTTGCACTCACCGGTAATATTTGCAAAATGTATCGTTGCGTGAAGGTGCCTGAGCCAGACAGCTATCTGCAATGTATTCTATGGAGGAATTCACCAGATGATGAGTTAGAAGTGTTCAAGCTTGATACGGTCACATATGGCACAAAACCTGCGTCATTCTTGTCTGTGCGTGCCATGCATCAGCTCGCCATAGATGAAAAGGATACCTTCCCAGTCGGTTCCGAGGCATTACTTCGCGATTTCTATGTCGACGATTTGATCTCTGGAGGAAATTCAATCGAAGAGGCAAGATGCGTCATGCAAGAAACAGCTGGAATATTGGCATGTGGCCAGTTCAAGTTGCGAAAGTGGTGTTTAAGCCATTCCATGGTGCTGGACGGCGTAACAGAGTGCGACAAGGAATCACTCATTAGGTTCAATGATGGCAGCGACATTACTAAGACACTTGGCCTCGCATGGGATCCATCATCTGATCAACTTTTGTTCTCATATTTGGCTATGGATTTAACCACTAAGCCATCCTGCGTTCTCGCCTCTCTTTCGCCATTTCTTGATGAAGTCGGACTGCTGCGCGTAGATGGTCGCCTCAAAAATTCTACTCTTAACTTTGATAGTCGCCATCTAATTATATTGCCCAGAAGTCATCCATTTCTTGGCGCCCGCAACCAGCCTCAGGAGCTGAAGCGTCTATTCCTGTCTGACGCCCACCAAAATGCTGTGAAGGACTTCTGCCTGGCGGAATCAATCGAATGGCATTTCATCCCTCCACGATCTCCTCACTTTGGAGGTTTGTGGGAGGCTGCAGTGAAGACGGCGAAGCATCATTTCTATCGATCTGTTGGCCCTTCTGTCCTAACTTATGATGAGCTTCGCACACTGGTCTGCAACATTGCTGCTGTCATTAATTCACGCCCTTTAGTTTCAATTTCAGAGCACCCAGCAGACTTGGACGTACTGACGCCTGCGCATTTCCTGAACGGTGGTCCTCCTTCATCCTTCAGCGAGCCTAACCTCACGAGGCTCAATTTCAATCGCTTGGATGCCTGGCAGCGCGTAAGCTATCTCCAGCAGGTATTCTGGACACGTTGGCGAGACGAATACCTCAACTTACTACAACAGCGGGCTAAATGGAGAACTTCTAAGTCTGGTTTGGCGGTTGGTGACGTAGTTCTCGTAAAGGATGAGAATCTTCCGCCGCTTAAGAGGCCACTGGCCAGAATAATTGAACTTATCCCTGGAGGTGACGGCGTTGCACGGGTGGCCGTGCTCAAAACTGAAGCTGGCGAGACAAGAAGAGCTACAAACAAGCTGTGCTTGCTGCCCCTTAAGGATTCTGTTTAAGACTAAGTCTTCAACGGGGGGCGGATGTTGGGCCCAGCAATCAGCCCTTTATAAGAACTAAGAGCGGCAGTTCGCCAAACCTATTAGCATCTAAGAGAATTTTGTAAAGAGATTGCGCTCTCCTTTTTTAATGTTCATTCGTTCTCCCACGCAGCGGTCAGTCTGAGCAACCGGCTTGCGTAGATCGAATGTGTGCATATTTACTGCCGCTTGTTAACAAGAAACGTTTTCTTTAACATACTTATTTACATACATATGCATACTCGCATCTAATAAACAATTAAGACTTGCTAATCAAATTGTGTTTTTAATCTAAAGCTATACGAAAAATCTCGATAGCTCAACAACTAGGTAGATGCAATTATTTCACAGCAATAGACCTTGCTAAAGGATTTCATCAACTTGAAATGCATCCAAATTCCATAAAAAACAGCTTTCTCTAAACATGGCTTTATGAATAACTTCGTATGCCATTTGGACTAAAGAATGCAACTGCAACTGTTCGGCGCAGCAGCTAATAAATGCTCTTAAATACACTTCTCTTAAATTAATATGTTCTCTATGTCATTCTCATTCGCTGTTAGTGCACTCATGCACATAAGAAAGCATAACACACATACATATGTAACTTTCGGCTTATTTTTACTTGCTTATACTTGTAACTTTTGATTCTTTAAATTCTCTAGTTCTGTACGAAAGTTGTCTGCAGTCGCGCAACATCTATCCCATTTTTTCGCATATAATTAACTTTGCCTAAACAAATATTACGGACTCGGCATTAAATTAATAAATAATAAGCTTAAAAATCGTATTGGCTTTTATTTGTGCCTTCGTAAATGATTGGAGCCAGAGTTGCTGAAAAAGCTCGGCAGCTTCCAACAGCAACCTTTCAACGTTGTATGAATAATGTCCTGCGACCATTATTAACCCTCTAAGATGTAAGAGTGCCTCTAGGCACTTATTATATTTATATAATAATAACCAATAGCTTTTATTGTCATTAAACAATTTTTGACTGTTAAGAATAATCGGCAAAACGTTTGTAAAAAATTTGAAAGCTTTCTGAAGTTTTTAACGGTACTTTTTATTAATATATGTTCGAGACATGTGTTATCTAGCGAATATTGTCTTTTTCTGCGCTTATAAATTGAACCCATACTTTTTTTCGTGAAAGGTTAGTTAATTTACTGTTTTTTTTATTTTTATTTATATATATAGTGACATAATCATACTGATTACGCCCACAATATCCAAAAGCTGTTGCCATAGCCAAATCATTAACATAAATATTCCCAGGCCCAGTAACTATAAACAAAGAGCAGCCAAGACGGCGCTTCTCCCCCATCGATCGGCATCGATCGAAACATAAACATTCCCAAGCTTGATAACTGTAAACAAAGAGCGGCCAAGCCGGCGGTTCTCCCCCATCGATCGGCATCGATCGAAATAAAGCATAATCAGCATAAAATCACTCTAGCAACATGCATCACCCACGAATAAACATTTGTTGCCAGCAACATGCATCACCAGAAAGTTGCAAACATTCTAAGAGAGTTCACTTTATAATTCAATAGACACACAATTGTTAGTCTTAAGCTAATATTCAATAAAGCAAGTTGTCATAATTTTACTTTGGCTTCGTCTTTTAATTATTATTAGCGTTGTCGTTAGCTTATGTCGCGACATTTATTCGACTCAACACATATTATTCCAGTGGCGCAGCCGGTAGGATAGCAATAAATTGTGGATCCTGATGCAATAACTAAGTTATTAATTCTTGCGTCCCGTTTACTGTTATCCGCTAAACAACCAACGCGAAGGCAACCCACGCGACGGTCAATATCGCGTCAAGTTTTTAAATAAAAACCTCGACAGTGACGTGTATACCGAAATTCGCACATTGCCAAAGCCAAAGATTGTGAAACAAACTTGAAAATAATTCAAGAAGACGCGATAGAATTCGGAGAGATTATAATTCCAGAAACATCTGGTTTTCTCATAAACTTTCGAAAGTGCTATCAGTGCATACAAACCCAATGATATTTTAAGTGAATAAAAACTAGCAACATTAAATCAAATATTAATACACAAATTTAAGAAAAGTTAAAATTAAATTAAAATAAACTTACAAATAATAACACAAATAAAATAAAAACAAAATATAATAATAATAATAATAATAATAATAATATAAATAAAAATTTAAAATAAAATCTTTATAATCAAAATGGAAGGAGACGCAACAACACCCCTTTCAGATGCCAGCATGACGCAAGTGATCAATCAACTTAAAAACGTTGAAAAGTTCACTGGAAACAAGAACGCATTATATACGTTCATCAACCGGATCGACTACATATTGGCCCTCTACACCACCAATGATGCGAGGCAGAGGTCAATACTTTTTGGACTTGTGGAAAGCTGCATCAGCAGTGAAGTTATGCTATCGCTGGGCATGACTAACTTAACTACATGGACGGATTTACGTAAGCAACTCATCCTGAACTACAAGACGCAAACTAAAAACCACGTTTTACTGGAGGAATTCAGGAACACCCCATTCAAGGGCAACGTAAGAGCCTTTTTGGAGGAAGCAGAACACCGCAGGCAAACATTAATGAGTAAGCTAGAACTAGAAAATAACCCAGATGAAAAAATATTATATGCACGGTTGATTAAAACTAGTATTGACGATTTAATCCAAAAACTTCCAACAAATATTGGCATTAGAATTATAAATTGCGAAATTCCCGATTTAAGATCTTTAATAAATATATTACAAGAAAAAAATCTTTATGATGAACCCTGTCCAAACTTAAATCAAAATAAAGTAAAACAAGAAAAAAATTTCAAGCCGATACACCAAAATCCCAATATTCAAAAGTTTCCTACATTTCTTCAACCTAATCATCCCTATGTCCCATATAGACCTTACTTTCAACAACCATATCTTCAACCAACACCCAATTATACTAATAATAATGCTTTTCCACCTCGACCAATTCAACCAACACCAAATCAGGTTAGACCCTTTAATCCTACACTCAGACCAGTCTTTAGACAGAACCAATTTGACAATAATCGTTTCGGACAACAGATACAAGTAACTCCACAACAAACTCCTTTCAATAGTTCTGGAGTAGCTAACCAACCAACAAAGCGCGTTAGACCTGCAGAAAGTGGACAAAGTAAAATGAGCATAGATGAAGAAACTCGAAATCAAGAAGAAATAAATTATCACAACTACATGCAGCAAGAATATTATAATCAATTAGCTTCTTACTACGAGTACTATCCTCAATATTACCAAGAACAAACTCACCCACAAAGCTCAGACTACACATACACACAAACAGCCACAGCCGAACAAGAGACAGAACAACCAAATGAAATAGAAATAGAGCAAGCCGAAAATTTTCCGCTGCCAGCCTCGGAAATCAACAATACATAATTATCACTCATAAAGGCAAAAATTTAAAATGTTTAATAGATACAGGATCTACTGTCAATATGATGACATCCAATGTTTTTAATTTACCAATTCATGATACCGACTGTCTTATTCAAACCAGCAATGGACCATTAACTATCACAAAAAAAGTGAATGTCCTTTCCAACAACTTGTTCAAAAGCAATAATGAATTTCTTTTACATCAGTTTTCACCAGATTATGATTTATTAATTGGTAGAAAACTGCTGTCAGATGCACAAGCCGTTATTGATTATAAATCCCAAACTGTAAATTTATATGGTAGAAAGTATAAATTAATCAGTGATATTCCGATCACAAACCAAAATCATTTCATAGCTCAACCAATTCTTGACTCTAATCAAAATTTCAACAATCCAATCAGAGACAATTCAAAAAAACAAGAATCAAAGAATCCAAGCCCTTACCGACTAGACCATTTAAATGAAGAAGAAAAATTTAATTTAATAAGCCTGTTGAAACAATATCAACACATCCAATTCAAAGAAGGCGATCAACTTAGTTTCAGTAATCAAGAAAAACATGTTATAAACACTACTCACAATTCACCTTTGTATACAAAACCATACAGTTATCCACAAGCATATGAACAAGAAGTTGAATACCAAATTCAAGACATGTTAGATCAAGGTATTATACGCCCCAGCAATTCACCTTATTGTAGTCCTATATGGATCGTACCAAAAAAACAAGATGCATCAGGAAAACAAAAATTTCGAATCGTAATTGACTACAGAAAATTAAACGACATAACCATAAGTGACAGACACCCAATACCAAATATGGACGAAATTTTAGGAAAACTAGGTAAATGCAATTATTTCACAACAATAGACCTTGCAAAAGGATTTCATCAACTTGAAATGCATCCAGATTCCATCAAAAAAACAGCTTTCTCTACTAAACATGGCCACTATGAATATCTTCGTATGCCATTTGGACTAAAGAATGCACCTGCAACCTTTCAACGTTGTATGAATAATGTCCTGCGACCATTATTAAATAAACATTGTTTAGTATATCTCGACGATATCATTGTTTATTCAACGTCATTAAAAGAACACCTACACTCATTACAATTAGTTTTCGAGAAGCTTTCTGAAGCCAATCTCAAATTACAACTCGACAAATGTGAATTCCTAAAACAAGAAACTACCTTCCTAGGACATGTCATAACTAAGGATGGAATAAAACCCAATCCTGATAAAATAAAAGCAATTCTAAAATATCCAATTCCAACAAAAACTAAAGAAATAAAAGGTTTTCTTGGATTAACTGGTTATTATAGAAAATTTATTCCAAATTTTGCAGACATAGCCAAACCAATGACAACAGTACTTAAAAAAGACTCCAAAATAGATATTAAAAATCCGGAATACATCAACGCTTTTGAAAAACTAAAACAGCTTATTTCCAACGACCCAATTTTAAAAATTCCAGATTTCAAAAATAAATTCATTTTAACAACTGACGCAAGTAATGTAGCTCTTGGAGCTGTACTTTCTCAAGACGGACATCCCATCAGCTTTATCAGCAGAACCCTTAATGACCATGAAACTAACTATAGCGCCATAGAAAAAGAACTTTTAGCCATTGTATGGGCAACAAAAACCTTTCGACATTACCTTCTAGGTCGACATTTCGAAATTAATAGTGATCATCAACCATTATGTTGGTTATATAAAATGAAAGAACCAAATTCAAAACTAACTAGATGGAGAGTAAAATTATCAGAATACGATTTCGATATAAAATACATAAAAGGAAAAGAAAACCACATAGCTGACGCTCTATCGCGAGTAAAAATAGAACAAACTCATTTCGTCGAAGAAACACAACATAGCGCTGACGAAGACAATAGTAACTTAATTTGCATTACAGAAAAGCCAATAAACACATTCAAAAGACAGATTATATTTTCTAAAGGCATTCCAAATATTAAAAAACAGAATTACTTCAAAAAACTAATAATCCACATTACATATGATAACATGACTAAAGATAAAGCCGAAAAATATTTGATTGACTATTTTTGTACAAAAACTAGTACGATGTTCATAGACAGTGATGCAGACTTCGAAATCATTCAAAACGCACACAAAGAAATCATTAACAATAACCATACTAAAATACTAAGAAGTCTCATTCAATTAAAAAATATAAACTCATATGCCGAATTTAAAGAACTTATTTTAAAAACACATGAAAAACTCTTACACCCCGGAATTCAGAAAACAAACAAACTCTTCTGTGAAACTTACTATTTCCCTAACAGCCAAATACTAATACAAAACATAATAAACGAATGTAACATTTGCAATTTAACAAAAACCGAACACAGAAATACAAACATGCCAATGAAAATTACCCCCAGGCCCGAACATTGTCGCGATAAATTTGTAATAGACATTTATTCCTCTGAAGGCAAACATTATCTTAGTTGCATAGACATTTATTCAAAATTTGCTACACTCGAAAATATTAAAACAAAAGATTGGATAGAATGCAAAAATGCATTAATGCGTATATTTAATCAGCTAGGAAAACCAATAATATTAAAAGCTGACCGAGACGGCGCATTTTCCAGCTTAGCACTAAAAAAATGGCTCGAAAGTGAAGGAGTAGAATTACAATTAAATACTACAAAAACAGGAATAGCAGACATCGAACGACTACACAAAACAATAAACGAAAAAATCAGAATAATAAACACTTTAAATGACGAAGAAAATAAACTCAGCAAAATAGAAACCATTCTCTACATCTACAATCACAAAACAAAACATGACACAACTGGACAAACTCCCGCACACATATTTCTATATGCTGGACAACCAAAATTAAACACTCAAGAAAAAAAAGAAAAAATAATAAATAAAATCAATAGTGACCGACAAGAATACGAAGTCGATACCAGATATCGAAAAGGACCATTACAAAAAGGAAAATTAGAAAATCCATTTAAAGCCAATAAAAATGTCGAAAAAATAGATCCAGATCATTACCAAATTACTAACAGAAATAGAATTACACGTTACTATAAAACACAATTTAAAAAATTAAAGAAAACTAACCAAATTCAAATCCCACAGGTCTCTACTTCATAATAATAGAATATGTAGAAGACATTGAAATGGGCATGCAATTGTCAAGACTAGGACTCTTTAATCCAAAACTACTTACGTACGACAAACTTGACAGCGTCAATAACCGAAACATACTTCTAATCAAAACATCCACTTGGATTAATTATCAAGATAACATTATACTAATCGTATCTCATATCCCAATTGACTTTCAATCTACTAATACAATCAAAATTATCCCATATCCTGATCACAACGGCTATCAACTTGATTATATTAGCACTACTTCTTATTATGAAAAAGATAACAAAATTTTTAATCGAGAAAATAAACCAATAATTGATGATTGTATAACAAAAATCCTATTGCACACTAAACCAATCTGTAATTATGAACATATAAATAGCAAAGAAATAATAAAATATATTGAGCCAAATACCATTGTAACCTGGAACATAACTACTACAACTGTAAAGCAAAATTGCCAGAAAAATAATGTTAATTTTAATATTCAAGGTAATAAAAATTATAAGTATCAATCAATGTAAACTGCAAATAAATGACGTAACTATAAGCGATAACTATTTTCAACCAGAAGTTGACCTTACACCGTTGTATCCCCCAATAGAAATTATTAAAGTAAAACCTATCAAGCTCAATGACATTGAAAAAATTATATTACAAAATAATATCTTTACATATACAATTATTATAATTACCATAATCATGTTCATAATTGTAATCCTATATTTTAAATATGTAACTTGTAATCCTATAAAATTAATCCACAGAAAATTTAAGAAACAAATTCATGAACCCAATAATCAAACACAGCCATCAGTCCATACAGAAGAAGAACAACAAAAAAAAACACAACTATCGAGATAACACAATCAACTTTACCAAAACTTTACCCTTCTGTGTCACCTTGACTCGCAGGCTCGCCTCTTAAGGAGAGGGAAGTGACATAATCATACTGATTACGCCCACAATATCCAAAAGCTGTTGCCATAGCCAAATCATTAACATAAATATTCCCAGGCCCAGTAACTATAAGCAAAGAGCAGCCAAGACAGCGCTTCTCCCCCATCGATCGGCATCGATCGAAACATAAACATTCCCAAGCTTGATAACTGTAAACAAAGAGCGGCCAAGCCGGCGGTTCTCCCCCATCGATCGGCATCGATCGAAATAAAGCATAATCAGCATAAAATCACTCTAGCAACATGCATCACCCACGAATAAACATTTGTTGCCAGCAACATGCATCACCAGAAAGTTGCAAACATTCTAAGAGAGTTCACTTTATAATTCAATAGACACACAATTGTTAGTCTTAAGCTAATATTCAATAAAGCAAGTTGTCATAATTTTACTTTGGCTTCGTCTTTTAATTATTATTAGCGTTGTCGTTAGCTTATATCGCGACATTTATTCGACTCAACACATATTATTCCAGTGGCGCAGCCGGTAGGATAGCAATAAATTGTGGATCCTGATGCAATAACTAAGTTATTAATTCTTGCGTCCCGTTTACTGTTATCCGCTAAACAACCAACGCGAAGGCAACCCACGCGACGGTCAATATCGCGTCAAGTTTTTAAATAAAAACCTCGACAGTGACGTGTATACCGAAATTCGCACATTGCCAAAGCCAAAGATTGTGAAACAAACTTGAAAATAATTCAAGAAGACGCGATAGAATTCGGAGAGATTATAATTCCAGAAACATCTGGTTTTCTCATAAACTTTCGAAAGTGCTATCAGTGCATACAAACCCAATGATATTTTAAGTGAATAAAAAACTAGCAACATTAAATCAAATATTAATACACAAATTTAAGAAAAGTTAAAATTAAATTAAAATAAACTTACAAATAAAACACAAATAAAATAAAACAAAATAATAATAATAATAATAATAATAATAATAATAATATAAATAAAAATTTAAAATAAAATCTTTATAATCAAAATGGAAGGAGACGCAACAACACCCCTTTCAGATGCCAGCATGACGCAAGTGATCAATCAACTTAAAAACGTTGAAAAGTTCACTGGAAACAAGAACGCATTATATACGTTCATCAACCGGATCGACTACATATTGGCCCTCTACACCACCAATGATGCGAGGCAGAGGTCAATACTTTTTGGACTTGTGGAAAGCTGCATCAGCAGTGAAGTTATGCTATCGCTGGGCATGACTAACTTAACTACATGGACGGATTTACGTAAGCAACTCATCCTGAACTACAAGACGCAAACTAAAACCACGTTTTACTGGAGGAATTCAGGAACACCCCATTCAAGGGCAACGTAAGAGCCTTTTTGGAGGAAGCAGAACACCGCAGGCAAACATTAATGAGTAAGCTAGAACTAGAAAATAACCCAGATGAAAAAATATTATATGCACGGTTGATTAAAACTAGTATTGACGATTTAATCCAAAAACTTCCAACAAATATTGGCATTAGAATTATAAACTGCGAAATTCCCGATTTAAGATCTTTAATAAATATATTACAAGAAAAAAATCTTTATGATGAACCCTGTCCAAATTTAAATCAAAATAAAGTAAAACAAGAAAAAAATTTCAAGCCGATACACCAAAATCCCAATATTCAAAAGTTTCCTACATTTCTTCAACCTAATCATCCCTATGTCCCATATAGACCTTACTTTCAACAACCATATCTTCAACCAACACCCAATTATACTAATAATAATGCTTTTCCACCTCGACCAATTCAACCAACACCAAATCAGGTTAGACCCTTTAATCCTACACTCAGACCAATCTTTAGACAGAACCAATTTGACAATAATCGCTTCGGACAACAGATACAAGTAACTCCACAACAAACTCCTTTCAATAGTTCTGGAGTAGCTAACCAACCAACAAAGCGCGTTAGACCTGCAGAAAGTGGACAAAGTAAAATGAGCATAGATGGAGAAACTAGAAATCAAGAAGAAATAAATTATCACAACTACATGCAGCAAGAATATTATAATCAATTAGCTTCTTATTACGAATACTATCCTCAATATTACCAAGAACAAACTGACCCACAAAGCTTAGACTACACATACACACAAACAGCCACAGCCGAACAAGAGACAGAAAAACCAAATGAAATAGAAATAGAGCAAGCTGAAAATTTTCCGCTGCCAGCCTCGGAAATCAACAATACATAATTATCACTCATAAAGGCAAAAATTTAAATGTTTAATAGATACAGGATCTACTGTCAATATGATGACATCCAATGTTTTTAATTTACCAATTCATGATACCGACTGTCTTATTCAAACCAGCAATGGACCATTAACTATCACAAAAAAAGTGAATGTCCTTTCCAACAACTTGTTCAAAAGCAATAATGAATTTCTTTTACATCAGTTTTCACCAGATTATGATTTATTAATTGGTAGAAAACTGCTGTCAGATGCACAAGCCGTTATTGATTATAAATCCCAAACTGTAAATTTATATGGTAGAAAGTATAAATTAATCAGTGATATTCCGATCACAAACCAAAATCATTTCATAGCTCAACCAATTCTTGACTCTAATCAAAATTTCAACAATCCAATCAGAGACAATTCAAAAAAACTAGAATCAAAGAATCCAAGTCCTTACCGACTAGACCATTTAAATGAAGAAGAAAAATTTAATTTAATAAGCCTGTTGAAACAATATCAACACATCCAATTCAAAGAAGGCGATCAACTTAGTTTCAGTAATCAAGAAAAACATGTTATAAACACTACTCACAATTCACCTTTGTATACAAAACCATACAGTTATCCACAAGCATATGAACAAGAAGTTGAATACCAAATTCAAGACATGTTAGATCAAGGTATTATACGCCCAAGCAATTCACCTTATTGTAGTCCTATATGGATCGTACCAAAAAACAAGATGCATCAGGAAAGCAAAAATTTCGAATCGTAATTGACTACAGAAAATTAAACGACATAACCATAAGTGACAGACACCCAATACCAAATATGGACGAAATTTTAGGAAAACTAGGTAAATGCAATTATTTCACAACAATAGACCTTGCAAAAGGATTTCATCAACTTGAAATGCATCCAGATTCCATCAAAAAAACAGCTTTCTCTACTAAACATGGCCACTATGAATATCTTCGTATGCCATTTGGACTAAAGAATGCACCTGCAACCTTTCAACGTTGTATGAATAATGTCCTGCGACCATTATTAAATAAACATTGTTTAGTATATCTCGACGATATCATTGTTTATTCAACGTCATTAAAAGAACACCTACACTCATTACAATTAGTTTTCGAGAAGCTTTCTGAAGCCAATCTCAAATTACAACTCGACAAATGTGAATTCCTAAAACAAGAAACTACCTTCCTAGGACATGTCATAACTAAGGATGGAATAAAACCCAATCCTGATAAAATAAAAGCAATTCTAAAATATCCAATTCCAACAAAAACTAAAGAAATAAAAGATTTTCTTGGATTAACTGGTTATTATAGAAAATTTATTCCAAATTTTGCAGACATAGCCAAACCAATGACAACAGTACTTAAAAAAGACTCCAAAATAGATATTAAAAATCCGGAATACATCAACGCTTTTGAAAAACTAAAACAGCTTATTTCCAACGACCCAATTTTAAAAATTCCAGATTTCAAAAATAAATTAATTTTAACAACTGACGCAAGTAATGTAGCTCTTGGAGCTGTACTTTCCAAGACGGACATCCCATCAGCTTTATCAGCAGAACCCTTAATGACCATGAAACTAACTATAGCGCCATAGAAAAAGAACTTTTAGCCATTGTATGGGCAACAAAAACCTTTCGACATTACCTTCTAGGTCGACATTTCGAAATTAATAGTGATCATCAACCATTATGTTGGTTATATAAAATGAAAGAACCAAATTCAAAACTAACTAGATGGAGAGTAAAATTATCAGAATACGATTTCGATATAAAATACATAAAAGGAAAAGAAAACCACATAGCTGACGCTCTATCGCGAGTAAAAATAGAACAAACTCATTTCGTCGACGAAACACAACATAGCGCTGACGAAGACAATAGTAACTTAATTTGCATTACAGAAAAGCCAATAAACACATTCAAAAGACAGATTATATTTTCTAAAGGCATTCCAAATATTAAAAAACAGAATTACTTCAAAAAACTAATAATCCACATTACATATGATAACATGACTAAAGATAAAGCCGAAAAATATTTGATTGACTATTTTTGTACAAAAACTAGTACGATGTTCACAGACAGTGATGCAGACTTCGAAATCATTCAAAACGCACACAAAGAAATCATTAACAATAACCATACTAAAATACTAAGAAGTCTCATTCAATTAAAAAATATAAACTCATATGCCGAATTTAAAGAACTTATTTTAAAAACACATGAAAAACTCTTACACCCCGGAATTCAGAAAACAAACAAACTCTTCTGTGAAACTTACTATTTCCCTAACAGCCAAATACTAATACAAAACATAATAAACGAATGTAACATTTGCAATTTAACAAAAACCGAACACAGAAATACAAACATGCCAATGAAAATTACCCCCAGGCCCGAACATTGTCGCGATAAATTTGTAATAGACATTTATTCCTCTGAAGGCAAACATTATCTTAGTTGCATAGACATTTATTCAAAATTTGCTACACTCGAAAATATTAAAACAAAAGATTGGATAGAATGCAAAAATGCATTAATGCGTATATTTAATCAGCTAGGAAAACCAATAATATTAAAAGCTGACCGAGACGGCGCATTTTCCAGCTTAGCACTAAAAAAATGGCTCGAAAGTGAAGGAGTAGAATTACAATTAAATACTACAAAAACAGGAATAACAGACATCGAACGACTACACAAAACAATAAACGAAAAAATCAGAATAATAAACACTTTAAATGACGAAGAAAATAAACTCAGCAAAATAGAAACCATTCTCTACATCTACAATCACAAAACAAAACATGACACAACTGGACAAACTCCCGCACACATATTTCTATATGCTGGACAACCAAAATTAAACACTCAAGAAAAAAAAGAAAAAATAATAAATAAAATCAATAGTGACCGACAAAAATACGAAGTCGATACCAGATATCGAAAAGGACCATTACAAAAAGGAAAATTAGAAAATCCATTTAAAGCCAATAAAAATGTCGAAAAAATAGATCCAGATCATTACCAAATTACTAACAGAAATAGAATTACACGTTACTATAAAACACAATTTAAAAAATTAAAGAAAACTAACCAAATTCAAATCCCACAGGTCTCTACTTCATAATAATAGAATATGTAGGAGACATTGAAATGGGCATGCAATTGTCAAGACTAGGACTCTTTAATCCAAAACTACTTACGTACGACAAACTTGACAGCGTCAATAACCGAAACATACTTCTAATCAAAACATCCACTTGGATTAATTACCAAGATAACATTATACTAATCGTATCTCATATCCCAATTGACTTTCAATCTACTAATACAATCAAAATTATCCCATATCCTGATCACAACGGCTATCAACTTGATTATATTAGCACTACTTCTTATTATGAAAAAGATAACAAAATTTTTAATCGAGAAAATAAACCAATAATTGATGATTGTATAACAAAAATCCTATTGCACACTAAACCAATCTGTAATTATGAACATATAAATAGCAAAGAAATAATAAAATATATTGAGCCAAATACCATTGTAACCTGGAACATAACTACTACAACTGTAAAGCAAAATTGCCAGAAAAATAATGTTAATTTTAATATTCAAGGTAATAAAAAAATTATAAGTATCAATCAATGTAAACTGCAAATAAATGACGTAACTATAAGCGATAACTATTTTCAACCAGAAGTTGACCTTACACCGTTGTATCCCCCAATAGAAATTATTAAAGTAAAACCTATCAAGCTCAATGACATTGAAAAAATTATATTACAAAATAATATCTTTACATATACAATTATTATAATTACCATAATCATGTTCATAATTGTAATCCTATATTTTAAATATGTAACTTGTAATCCTATAAAATTAATCCACAGAAAATTTAAGAAACAAATTCATGAACCCAATAATCAAACACAGCCATCAGTCCATACAGAAGAAGAACAACAAAAAAAAAAACACAACTATCGAGATAACACAATCAACTTTACCAAAACTTTACCCTTCTGTGTCACCTTGACTCGCAGGCTCGCCTCTTAAGGAGAGGGAAGTGACATAATCATACTGATTACGCCCACAATATCCAAAAGCTGTTGCCATAGCCAAATCATTACATAAATATTCCCAGGCCCAGTAACTATAAACAAAGAGCAGCCAAGACAGCGCTTCTCCCCCATCGATCGGCATCGATCGAAACATAAACATTCCCAAGCTTGATAACTGTAAACAAAGAGCGGCCAAGCCGGCGGTTCTCCCCCATCGATCGGCATCGATCGAAATAAAGCATAATCAGCATAAAATCACTCTAGCAACATGCATCACCCACGAATAAACATTTGTTGCCAGCAACATGCATCACCAGAAAGTTGCAAACATTCTAAGAGAGTTCACTTTATAATTCAATAGACACACAATTGTTAGTCTTAAGCTAATATTCAATAAAGCAAGTTGTCATAATTTTACTTTGGCTTCGTCTTTTAATTATTATTAGCGTTGTCGTTAGCTTATGTCGCGACATTTATTCGACTCAACACATATTATACCAGTATATATATATATATTTGAATCTCATAGGTCCATACTTCAAAATCATACTACATTATTTACATTCTGTACGATATGCCACACCCAACAAATACAGATAAATAAACTTGGATACGGATCACGGATACTTACTATTCTTAGACAAACCTTTAGAATTACCAAAATTTGAGCATCACTCTTTGAAAATTAACATAACTGAAAAAATAATAGCAACGAATATTTCAGTCAATCTATTTCCTTTTTTTTTTTTTAATTCAACACAAATTAATCATTTATACAACAAATTGCAACAAGAATTAAACGGTATAATCTTTCATCTTGAGAACCGTAATAAACGCGGACTATTCAATATAGTAGGCTCACTTTACAAATTCCTTTTCGGTACACTTGACGATAAAGACAGAATAGAATTTGAAAAAAAAAAAAAAAATATATATATATATATTAAAAACCTATCTTTAAATATTGTTCAAATTAATACTAATTGTATCCCATATCCCAATTGACTTTCACTCTAACACTATCAAAATTATCCCATATCCTGATCCCAACGGCTATCAACATGATTACATTAGCACTACTTCCTATTATGAAAAAAATAAAATAAAATAAATAAATAAAAAAGACAATAAACCTTTACACACAATATACCACTGTATCCCCCAATAGAATTATTAAAGTAAAACCTCTCGAACATGATGACAAAAAAGGAAAAAAAAAAAATAAAAATAAAAATAAAAATAAATAAATAAAATAATAATAATAATATCTTCACATATACAATCCTTATAATCACAGTAGTCATATTCATAATTATAATCCAATATCTATGTATATATTTTCGATAGAGGAGGAAAATAGTAACTAAACCATCCAATGTTCAAGCTTCTAGCTCTAAGACTGTGGAAGGAAGATATAAACTTTGTGGTTTGCCACGCCCCTGTGGGCGTAGATATATCTACCATAGCTTATTGATCTTGGGTTGTCAACCCGAGTATACAATGCAAAATTTCAAGTCCTAGTGTCAAAGTGTTCAAAATATAGTACAATTTGAAAAATCACTATATATTCAGGTCTGATTTGCCACGCCCCCAATGGGCGTAGACATATGACATTTTGATCGATCTTCTAAGAATCATAACATTAACTCACATGCAGTTCAGCTTTGTAGCTTTAACGGTGTAGAGATACGTTTTCCCCGATTGCCACGCCCCCCATGGGCGTAGATATATCCGCTATAGCTTTTTGAACTTGGGTTATTTTCTGCGAGTATACTGTAATAATTGAAATAATTGCACACGAGCTTCAGCTCTGTTTAGTGTTCAAATCATACTTGTTTCTTTATTCAAAAGCATATATGATCTTAGGCTAAATACATATACATATACATATAAAGAGTTCTGTCCCTGAGCGCAGCGAAAGGGCGGGAGAGCGGTAGTATGCTTTTACATATGTATATGTATGTATATGCATATTTTTAAACTTTAAAATCAAAAACTTAAAATATAAAAAAAAATTTTTTTATTAATTTTTTCATTATTATTATTTCGAAAAGAACGAATATGTTGAAAGTTCGAAAAGGGTCGACCTATTTAATGAATCGTTTAAATATCAAATTTAACTTAATTTAACTTAAGCTTTTGGTCGATAAAAAAAATTATTTTTCTTTTCTGTTACAGTTTATGAACTGATTTGGTAATTTCCAAATACGAGTTCTTATGGACAATATTGTTGTTATGTTGATACATTACGTGAAATATTGTATCCAAACGTTACAATCAGTTTTTTTTTTGCAGAAATGTATGAACGAATATATTCATTGAATATTTAATGACTTCGTTCTATTGTCTCTAAAGTCTGGTTATGGTGTGCAGTAGACGTTATATTGTCCTATTTTTAAATATTTGCACAAATCTGTTTATTATTATTTTTATACCCTGAACCCATTGAAATGGGAAATCAGGGTATAATGGGTTTTGTTAAAAGGTATGTAACAGGCAGAAGGAGGCGTGGCGGACCCCATAAAGTATATATATTCTTGATCAGGGTGGACGAGAAAAGTTGATATAGCCATGTCCGTCTGTCTGTCCGTCCGTCTGTCTGTCTGTCCGTATGTTTGAACGAGTCGATTTCCGAAGATACAAAAGCTAGAGAGTTCATTCTTTTGTGTTACGTCCGTATATTGCACGCGCAGTACGAGGTTGTTTCAGAAATTCGATAACTTGTTATTGCAAAGTTATCGATAAACGAAATTAGTCGGGAACCCGTTATAAAATTCAGCTATTCATCTTTAGAGTTAGAATCTCCAAGTCCTTCTGCATATATATAGATACTAATTTAATACAATTTCGGTTTTGTCAGATTTTGGTCCCCAATTCGCCCCACCACCCCCCCCAAATGTGTAAAAAATGCATTTCAAATACTAGAAGACTACAGTTTGGTTTGGCATATAGATATGAATCATAATCTTAATCTGAACATATCAATATGATTGTCCATCTAGAAACAGAAGTATTAGTCTATAAAGTTTTCTCATCAAAACCCATGTGGCGCAGCAAGCAAGGCAGCGACACAGCAAGACGCATTGCGGGCACACATGCTACATACATATGTATGTATGTATGTATATGTGTACAAGCGTAGATCAGCTTGTGGCTGCGATCGTACATACATACATACATATGTATTTGTGCATGTAATCTAATTGTAAAAGAGTTATGATTTCTAAAAAACGTAAAATGTTAAATAGAATAAGTAGATTCATATGCTCAAAACTCTCATTACATTCCATTATACATTTTAAAAATTTAAAACAATTAAAATAACAATGGAAATGCAAGCAACGTTGAGCAATTCAAATCAATTTTTCGTATGCGTGTGCACATATACACACAAAAAATCTTGGCCGTTTTCTATCCCAGCAAGCATTTGGAAGACTGTTTAACAGAAATCGGTCTTGAGGAGTCTTTTTGAGTCCCCTTGATGATCAAAAATGATTAATCTCATGCGCGATCGAAAGAGACTCGTAAATGACTCTTCCATATGGCTCAAAATATGATTGGTTGAGAATACAAAAACAAAATGTTAAGCGATCGCCATTTGAGCATGCAGATGATTAGAATATGATCATTGCAACCGTTGCTATGCAAACATATTCTGCTCTCTGGAATGCTCTCTATTGTTCTCTTATGAAATCTAACGGATCTTAACTAACAGTACTTTTAATAAGCACATGTCGAAACGTGCAATTTTGTCATTTGTAAATGTGAAATCTTGAAGTGTAAACGTGAAACGACGTGAATGCAAGCTGTGCTTAAAATCAATAAATATAATAATAAATATATACATAGGTAAATAAAGATAATGCGAAAGGTGTTACATTTTCACAGTTCTAAAAGTATGTATTCTTTAAAAAAACTTTTGTAATATATAAACATTTCACGTTTTAATACTTTTAGATATCACGTCATATGAAGTTCAAATGCACCGACAAAGATATCAATATTTGAATTAATTTCTTTACCTGATTATTTTTTATTTTATGAATGTAAAACTAAATTAAATTAAGCTATATATAATAAGCTATATATACAATTTAATATAAATATGTATATATATATATATATATATGTAAGCTTGTATACATTACTGATCATATGTTTGAGAGGGCTTGCATAAATGCATATGTAAACTTCACTGATCAGATGTAACTCCACCGATTAAGTGTTGGAGCCACATATCGAACTAATAACCTATCGAATAGATCAGCTGTTGAATAACAAGAGATAGGTAAAGAAGATATAATATAAAGGTGAAATTAAATGAGAAACAAATTAAATTTATATCATAAAAATTATTGTAACTTTAATCTATACATTTATATTAATAATTATAATTAAATAATTTACGGAAGTCTAAACTGAAGTGAAGAATAGGAGTACGAACATTTAATTGTTGAAACAAATATGTAAAAATAAATGAAACCAAACTAAATCTTTTAAAACAGAACCGAAATCCAAGTTTAAAGCCAACCTTGTAAGATATGTGAAAGCAAAGGAAATAAAAATAGATATCACCCAGTAGATTTGTGTTGGTTCAATGTTAAGGAAAACAAAAGCGCTGAACCAAATAAAAGAATAAACTCAGTATTAGAAATTGATACAACAGAAGATCCAAAAAAACTAAATATTCCCCCACTAATTGAAATAAATGGTACTACATAAATGGAAAGACTGAATGCAGGGGTATTTATGATCCAGGCTCGAATGTTCACACTTATAAATTCTAACTTAGTGAAAATTAAACATTTGATGAAAGATAACCATAGGAGTACAATAAAAACATTAGTGGAAGGGGTAAGACTGATGGTTTGATAAAATTGAATGCAAAAATACTTGATATAGAAGATAAAATCAATGCATTTGTATATAGCAATAATGATTTCAATTATGATATGATCCTGGGACTAGATACTATAAAGAGATTTGGATTGACTCATGACACGAATTTAAATATCCATTTACAAAATGAGATAAAATCGGATATAAATAATGAAAATATATCGGAAAATTTACAAAATTACTAATAAAACTAATATTAATAACCAGAAAGAAAACGAAAATGAAATTTAAGATAATAGATGCTTTTGCTAAATTCCAAGTCAATTCAATGAAGGCATTAATGTAATGATTTCGATATTGATATTGAGCACTTGAATACCGATCAAAGAAATAAAATAAATTGTTTGTTAGATAATTATAAACATATTTTTGCCAAAGATAAGTATGATGTTGGTAAAGTACAAACTATGAAGCGTTTATAGATCTACAAGTAGAAAAATACTGTTACAAAAGACCTTATAGATGTTCGTTAGAAGACAAGATGGAAATTGAAAAGCAAGTGGCTCAATTATTGAAACATAATTTATTGAGGAATCCTACAGGTCCATTTGCAGCACCAGTCACATTGGCTTATAAAAGAGATGAAGGGAAGAAGAGTAGATTATGTATTGATTTTAGAGACTTGAACAAACTAATAGTACCTCAGCACAACCATTCCTTTGATTGAAAGATCTAATGGCCAAGACCGTTGAACTGTAAATATTTCACAACGCTGGATATAAACTCAGCTTTCTGGTCTATACCCTTGAGAATTCAAGATAGGCAAAGGACGGGGTTGTGACACAAGAAGGTCTTATCAATGGACATGTCTTCCTTTTGGATTAAAAACATCTCCAGCAACATTTCAAAGATTTTGGTGAACATAATTAGAAAGTACAAACCTCTCAATTTTGTTGTAAACTACATAGATGATATCATGATTTCTCAAAGACGTTCGAAGAACATTTGTATCAATTGAGACAATTGTTGGATGCTATATCGAAGGAAGGATTTCGATTAAAACTAACAAAATGCAATTTTGCGGCGAGTTCAGTCAGATATTTAGGTCATTTTATCACGGAGAATACGTAACTCCTTTAAAGATAATTTGAAGTCTATAATGGACTTCCCTTTACCTCAGAATAAGAAAACATAAGACAATTCTTAGGTAAAGTGAATTTTTATGGAAAAATACATTCCTAACGTCTCAATTTTGCTCGATCCCTGCACAACTTGCTGAGGAAAGACGTAAGATTCAATTGGTCAACTGATTGTGAGAAAGCCTTCAGTAAAGTAAAACAATACTTGTGCTTGAACCAATTTTGGCCATCTACAATCAAAAAGCTCAAACCTTTATGATACACCGACGCAAGTATTAAAGGTATTGGAGCTATTTAAAACAAACACAAAACGATGGAACACAAAAACCAGTAGCTTATTTTTCAAAAAAAAATTGAATGATACGCAAAAAAAGAAGAAAGCAATTTTTTAGAATGTTTGGCCATAAAGAATGCTTAAAATTCTGGCAACATTGGCTAATTGGAATTGAATTCATTGTATACCAACGACACAAACCATTAGAGAACTTAAACATAAAAAATAGAACAGACGATGAGTTGGGTGACATGACACACTATCTTTCGCAATATAATTTTTAAAATCATATATAATCCCGGAAAGGATAATACCGAAGCTGAACTGTCTTAGTAGAAACCCTGTCTATGAATGCTATGAAATAATGATGATAAATTAAACAGTGAATATTATAAACATAACAGATATAAAAAATGATCAGACGAAAAACGAAGGTTTAAAGATAAGAAACATCTTATTATTGAAAATGACATTATTATGAACAGAATAGGAAAAAAAAGAAAAAATCGTTTTGAGCGAAGATTAGTAAAATACTTATAAAGAAAATTCATAATGAGTTCTGCCATATTGGAATAAGTCAAATAGAAGCGAAAATGAAGCCGTTTATACAGCGCCATATTTATCAGCTAATATAAAACGAATCTGCAATAGATGCGAAACTTGTATAAAAAACAAGACTAGATTAAACAAGAATTTCGGATTGTTATCGTATTTAGGGCCCGCAGAAAGACCTTTACAAATAATGTCTTTAGATACAATTGGAGGATTTGGTGGACAACGATCGACAAAAAGATATTTGCATTTATTGGTAGATCATTTTACTAGATTCGCATATATATTATGTTCGAAAAACCAGCTCGCCAACGATTTCATAAAACTAATAGAAAAAGTACCAAAAGAAAATTCGATTGGTATCTTGCTCGGCAGATCAGTATCCGGCCATCAATTCTAAGGAATTTAAAAGTTACCTTACAAAGAGAAATATCGAATTAGTTTCTAACCGCAGTAGATGCTCCTTTTTCTAACGGTCTAAACGAGAGATTAAACCAAACCTGGTCAATAAAATAAGATGTATGTTCAATGAAGGATGGTGGGAAAAAAAAGGCTTGGTCGAAAATTGCAGAAGAATGCGTGAAAAAATACAACAGAACAGTGGCATACTGTTTCTCTCCTACCTATCTGATGAATGGAGAAGTGACTGATTTACTACCTCCAGAGCTAAAAAACATAACGACTATCCTACAAATTTGGAACGGATCGGAATTTAGCCTTGCTTAGGTCAAAAAATCACACGATTACAATAAAGCACTATTTGATAAAAATAGAATAAAATATGATTTCAAAAGGCGATATAGTCTATATAATCAACGGTAATAAGCTAACAGGAGAAAAATTGATGAAATAATGAATTTGTCCTTTTGAAATAGAGGAAAAAAATTCAGAGTCTATTTATAAAATAAACACTGGTCGTGGAAAAAAAATCTATATCTCTATTCCATGTAACAAAGCTCATTCCATGGCTGATTAATTATAAAGTTTAAGCTTAACTTATATTACATAGAAGATTAAGCAACTCAGGGGGGGAGATGTAAGCTTTGTGTACATTACTGATCATATGTTTGAGAGGGCTGCATAAATGCATATGTAACTTCACTGATCAGATGTAACTCCACCGATCAAGTGTTGGAGCCACATATCGAACTAATAACCTATCGAATAAGATCAGCTGGAATAACAAGAGATAGTAAAGAAGATATAATATAAAGGTGAAATTAAATGAGAAACAAATTAAATTTATATCATAAAAATTATTGTAAATTTAATCTATACATATATATTAATAATTATAATAAATATTACGGAAGTCTAAACTGAAGTGAAGAATAGGAGTACGAACATTTAATTGTTGATTCTCTTATTTTAGGTTAGTAACCATGTGTAATTATATTTTATTATAATAAAAAAACTCTTATTTTAGACGAATCAAATTGTGTTATTGCTCCTAGAGAGACCCACCATATTAATATATTTTCCTTTGAATATTTTTTGAACTAACTTTGATTATTTTGTTTAGTTTTTAATGTAAAAATTAGTTTAAGATTATATGCAAATAAAAAACTAAAATTTAATGAATTTAAAAATAAAATTATTTTTCATTGCCCATTATTGGAAATAAGACTCGAGGAACAGTCTTATATGATTAAATATGACTCGAAAAAGTCATAGCTGATTGACAGATGACTCCAGGAAGACTCTATTATGATTAAATGATGACTCGAAAAAGAGTCATAAGTGATTAAAAAGACGAGTCATAAGCGACGCATCTAGAAGAGTCGCGGCTAGGGTACCATTTTTCTCCGACGGGGGAGGAGTCATTTATGATCAGAAAATGAGCGCATATATGACTATTTCGATCAGTGCGCGACTCATAAAAGAGTCATTTATGCTCTGTTAACATCAAAAATGCTATCAGGGTATGTTGCTATGCGTGTATATTCTAAGAATCACAATTGTTTTTGAATTGCGTTAGAATTGTCTTTGAATTGTATTTGTATTTTCAGCCACTGCTTTAGTTTTTTTTTTTCGTATATGGCGAATTTGATTCGTTTTCGCTACTCTGCCGTTCAAGTGAGCCGTGGTGTAGAGGTTAAGCAGAAGCAACAAATATTGGGGTGTCGCAGGTTCTAGTCTCGCCTAAGCCCTTCATAATTTCTTATTTTTAATTGTTTTTTTTTTTATTATTTCTTTCTTTTTATTATTATTATACCCGAGCCCATTGAAAATGGGAAATCAGGGTATAATGGTTTTGTTAAAAGTATGTAACAGGCAGAAGGAGGCGTGGCAGACCCCATAAAGTATATATATTCTTGATCAGGGTGACGAGAAAAGTTGATATAGCCATGTCCGTCTGTCTGTCCGTCCGTCCGTCCGTCCGTCCGTCCGTCCGTCCGTCTGTCCGTCTGTCCGTATGTTTGAACGCGTCGATTTCCGAAGATACAAAGCTAGAGAGTTCATTCTTTTTGTGTTAGGTCCGTATATTGCGCGCGCAGTACGAGTTTGTTTCAGAAATTCGATAACTTGTATATTTGCAAGGTTATCGATAACTGAAATTATCGGGAACCAGTTATAAAATTCTAGCTAATTCATCTTTAGAGTTAGAGTTTCCAAGTCTTTTGCATATATATAGATACCAATTTAATACATTCGGTTTTTGTCAGATTTGGATTCCGATCCCCAATTCGCCCCCACACCTCCAAATGTGTAAAAATGCATTTCAAATACTAGAGACATACAGTTGGTTGGCATAAAGATATGAATATCATAATCTTAATCTGAACATATAATACGATTGTCCATCTAGAAACAGAATTATTAGTCTCTAAAGTTTTCTCATCAAAACCCATGTGGCGCAGCAAGCAAGGCAACGACACAGCAAGACGCATTGCGGGCACACATACATACATATGTACATATGTGTGGCTGTACATAATATGTATGTACATATGTATGTACATATTTGGGCAGTAAAGCTAATTGTAAAAGAGTATGATTTCTAGAAAAACCTAAAATGTTAAAAAGAATATGTAAATCATATGCTGAAACTCTCATTACATTCCAATATATGTATGTATATACATTTTGAACGTTACACGCATACATTCTTATGTATACTTTCTGATTCCATATGGGTAATTCTCCAGAAAAGTCAACTTTTTGTCACGTTCGACACTGGTTTTTTTGTAATTATCTTGAAAACGGATTAATTTTAGTACTAATCAAGAGCAATATATTTAACTATTTTCAAAATAAAGAAGTTTTTTGCCATTTTCAGCACTAAAATGATGAATTTTCAAGATAATTACAAAAAAGCAAACCACAGTACAGATTTTTTATTTTATTTATTAAAAATTGGTTCAGGGTATTATTTAGTCGAGCACTCTCGACTAGAGCTTCTTACTTGTTTATTCTTTTGTATTTGATACCTTTGAAAGCCATTGGTAGTTTAACTAATTGTGAATAAGTGCGTTTTTTTTTTTAAATTTCAATATTTAATATATTTTATTCCGTTAAGTCAACAGAAAATAATAAACAGAAAGTTTGCCCAAATAACAAAAGCAGGTGACATCTGCGGTAAGAGTTTTCCTATATGTATGCACACATGTACATACTTTCAAAACTAGCCTAGCATGGCCTAAGAATTTAAACTTGCTAGATGGCGCTTTAGCAGTGAACTTATTTATTATGGCTATTACAGCTTTGAGTGGCATTGATAGATTTCTTTTACAATTATGAAGTGTCTGTGTAATTAAGGTGATGCGTGTTAATCGATCGAGGAACGTCTATTTGTTGGGTCTATTTAATGATATTTAATAATATAACATTTTTCGCATTTCAACTAATATAAGCGCCATCTATTATTATTTTTTTTGGCAATGCATACACATATATGTATGTATGTATATATACATGTCCATATGTACATTTGAACGTACACGCATACATTCTTATCTACATATACTTTCTGATTTATCCATATGGGTAATTCTCCAGAAAAGTCAACTTTTTGTCACGTTCGACATTTTGTTTGTTGTAATTGTCTTGAAAAACGGATTATAATTTAATACTAATCAAGAGCAATATATTGAACTATTTGTCAAAATTAAAAGTTTTTTTTGCCACTTTCAGCACGAAATTGATGCTGGATTTCAAGATAATTACAAGAAACCAAACCACAGTACAGATTATTATTTTATTTATTAAAATTAGGTTCAGGGTATTATCTAGTCGAGCACTCTCGACTAGAGTTTTCTTACTTGTTCTTCATCATCTTGGATGAAGGTCACCGGCTTGAGTAGCGCTACTCTTAATAATTTAATATTATTGTCCATTTAAAAGTATCTATTGAACTAATTCAAAGATCTTTTTGCTCGGTGTCACTTGAGTGGCTGATTTTTAATATACCGGCTTTTCAAGCCTTGAAAGAATGACTAAGTCGAGAATTCCATTAGTATATAAATCGCTAACATCAATTCTTGCGATTATCTCTTTACATGCTTCTAGAAGCATGCATAATTATCGATAGCAAGATTGTTAATTCCGTAACTCGTCATTGGAAATGACTCCGTATACGTTAGGCTTAAAATCATTGTCAAGAGTTTGCTTAGGCAAATCTACTTGAACATTCCTGCGCAGGAGTTTTCTATAGCTCATCAACTAGTATGATTACATATGGCCTATGGGCGTAAGAGTTTTCCGATTGCCACGCCCCTAGTGGCGGATCGGGAACAATTTTTACACTTGTAATTCGGGAGCATATATGAGTATATGTTTTCTATGCATGCATATATGTATGTATGTACACATATACATATTGCAAGAAGTGCGATTGTAGTTTTGTTTGTCTCATAAGCTGCTGATCAGCTGAGAATTTATTTAGGTTTAGCTAACGATTACATATTGTTTTCAAAAGACCTAGGTTCGAATCCGCTGGAACCTTTTTATTATTAATCGAAAACTTATAAATTTAATTTTTTAAATTCATTAATATTATTATATTTATGTTAAATGCATTTTGCCATTAGCAATTGCTACTAATTATTATATGCATGAATTATGCAGTGGCCACAGCAACCTTCTTTGCCGATTTGCCACGGCCAGATCTCTGCCGCTCCGATTCAGGCACTCCGACACGCGCGCCTCCAGCCATCCAAAATCGACCCCGGATGAGCTGGTCCTCGTGGCGTGATGCCGCCCATCGGCTGACAAACGCCGCTCCCGACGTCTAAGGGTTCTTGGCGTCCCGACGGACACCGACCGCCCCTCGCGGCTTTAGGCATTGGCCGTGCATACCGTTTGGAGCGACGGTGCCTACGCGCGGAAATACGACCGCGCTCGGGCGAGGGACAGACAGGATGATAACGCCTTATCTCATTCTGAATGGCGATCGGGAGTCGTGGTGATCCCTCAGTTTCGCTCCCTCTTGCCGGGATCGGAGCGATCCACCCTCGTCGTCACTTGACGCCGCCTCAACGAATACCACTCCAGGCTCCTTCCTCCGGGTCCGTGACTGCGGGGCGTCTCGCTGGTTCGCAGTTTTTCCTCCTTCGCTCCCCGCACGGCGGCCACCGGGATGGGAGTGGTAGCGGAGGGACAGTGTTCCCTGCCGCCGTCCCGTCCCCGCAGTGCGTATTCCAGCTCCGACGCTCGGCGATCGCCTGCCCACGAGATAGGACTCCCCCACCTCTCTCCCATCCTGTATCCTCGTCCTTTTGTTATTTGTGGCTTGGTTTTCTGTGGAAGGTACGAAATTCTTTTATTATGACAATCATTGATGGGTTTTGGCCGATGGCTGCTATCTAACTACGGGGGTCAACTACTACTATTGAGTTGTCATTAAATTGGGTGTGGTTGGGTTGGATGACGGATGATGGAGTCTTCCGTGACTTCTCGTTCATGTTCATTTTCGCTCGCGACGTCACTCTCCGCATCGCCC
>JAUESP010000092.1:0-42592 GCA_030914335.1 Drosophila borborema
TTAGCGACTCTTATGATAAATGTAAACAACTTTCAAATAGCATAACTCAGTCTCCCCAATCATAAACAACCTATAGTATCACGCCACTCGGCTCAAACATAAATATTCCCTATTCCCACAGAGTCAGCATTTTGGCTTCAACATAAACATAAGAATCTCTACGCAGTTCCCAAGGGCTCTTTGAGTTAGCAACCAAGCTTTAATATAAACAATTCATAATTTCACAATACCGATATAGAATCACGTAAGCCACTCTTGTGAGCTTTCGAGCTTTTGAGCTTTGAGCTTTAATGAGGGAAGCTTTAACATAAACATTAGCTGACTTGCAGCATAAGATCATTTTTGTACTTTAGTTCGAATTTGGAGTTTAATAAAAGAACACTACGTTCACTATAATAAAATAATTTTTTTATTAACTTGCAAAGGCAAGTTGATTAATTGGCGCCCAACGTGGGGCATACGTTGAATAAAAAACACATAAAAAGAAACTACATCTTTTTATGTAATCGTACGCCGCCGAACTAAAAGTGAAATAAAAAGTGTCAAAAATTTAAACTCAAAAAGAAACATCCAGTTTCTAGAACTCAAACAAAAAGTGCATTAAAAAGTTTCAAATAAAAAGAACAGCTTGTGCTTCAAACCAAATTTTAAATCACAACAACGCTAATAAAGTCACATGACTTAAAACAAAAACTGAATCTAAACGACAAAAGTTTGTGCCTGCCTAAAACAAAAGGCAGCTTAAGACGAAAAGATCGTGCTGTGTGACCGAACCAAAAGGTCGCAACCCAAAACCAGTGACAAGACAACAAAGAAGGAAGGAAGGAAGGAAGGAAGGACGACCCGATCCACCCTAACCAAAGAAAGAAGTACCACTACGTGAGCGATTGAGAATCTTTATAATCTTTATAATTACTCATTAAGCTACATTTAAAATTTTTTTGTGTTTAATAATTGTACTAAACCTGGACGAGTTAATTGAAAAATTTTCAAATTTAAAAGCAAATACAAATAATTCAAAAATGGCTAACAATCTAACAGCAGAAATAATAGCTCAATTGATTGCAAATCAAACCAGAGTGCTTCAAGAACAAATTACAGAATTAAAAGCTCAGTTAACATTGTCTTCCAACAACGAACAAGAATTTAAAGCAACAGTCATCAATGATACAATTCGTTGCGACGAATCATTCGATATAGTTAAATCCTTACCTGAGTTTTCAGGAAACCAAAACGCATATGTAAGCTGGCGTGAAGCAGCTTGCGGTGCTATGCGAATGTATAAAGAGGGCAGTAGAAAATATGTAGGTGCCTTAACAATACTTAGAAACAAAGTCACAGGTAGAGCAAATGATATCCTAACTAATCACGGTACCGTACTTAACTTTGAGGCAATACTTGCCAGATTAGATTTTGCATATAGTGACAGGCGTCCGATGCACATTTTAGAACAAGAATTAAGTGTCTTACGACAGGGCAACTTATCGGTTCTCGAATATTATAACCTGGTTAATAAAAAACTAACCCAGCTGATAAACAAAACTATTATGACATATGGCGACAAGGCCAATGTAATTACCGAATTAAATAATAAAAACAGAGAAAAACGCTTTGCGAGTTTTCATCACAGGCCTTAACGGATCTTTATCAAATATTTTGTTTTCTCTTAAACCAGAAAACCTTCCCAACGCCTTGGCTAAAGCCCAAGAGCTAGAAGCAAATTATCAAAGAGCTAATTTCGCTTATAATCATTCTGTTAATATACAACAGTCCAATGAAAATAAAAAAGAACAACCAAAGTATAATAAATCAATCAATCTAATAAAAAATATGACAATCATTTACGTTTCAATCAGAACTCGCAAATCAAATTCAATCTAACCCCCAACCCCCTCAAGAACCAATGGATGTAGATAGATCCGTTCAAATACAAAACCCATCTTTCCAACAGAATCCAATTTTAGAACAGGCAAACAAAAGAGTATTCTCTTCTCAAACAACTCATCAACCAAAAAGGTTATGCGTGTTAATAACATTCAGGAGGACCATTTTTTAGAGGAGCAAGGGGAGAGCTCCCATTCATCTATAGAATAGATAAAAAAATAAACAAAAACTTAAAGGTATTAATAGACACAGGCGCTACAGCTTGTTATATTAAAAAAGGCATATACAATAACCCAGAAGAGTTAGTTATTAAAAAAAGAGTAAAAACTGTCAATGGATACAGTATCATAACACATTCTCATAATATAAATATTTTCGGAAAACGTTATAGATTTTATGAAATCGATAATCTAGAAGCAGATTTGTTAATCGGTTATAATCTACTAAAAGCTATTAATGCAATAATTGACCTATCAAAAGGTACACTGCATTATAATAATAAAACAGAAACGATTAATTTGATAAATGAAAATCCAGATAAGGAGTATTTCGTCACTCCTTATCTAAAAAATGAAACTTTTCAATCAAATACATTATTCAATGTATCTGACATACAATCAGCGTCATCAAGTGACTCTGATTACCCAAATACAAAAAATAAAGCGATTAACGAAAATCTCAATAAAAACAAGCATATAAAAAGAAGAAAGCTAAAAAGAGCAGACAACGAAAATTGTCAGTATCCTCTACAAGCACTTCAATATGCGAAGTAAATCATTTAAAAGTTAATCATTCCATTGATAAAATGGCCAATCTAACAACTCTTGAAGAACAAATCATTCAAGAAATAAAAATCAAACACTCTCAAATACAAATATCTCTTCCTTTTAGAACAGATATTAGAGGTGAAATCAGAACGATAAACGACACTCCAATTTACAGTAAACAATATCCTTATCCACATTCAGTTAACAATTT
This sequence comes from Drosophila borborema, assembly GCA_030914335.1. Taxonomy (NCBI): domain Eukaryota; kingdom Metazoa; phylum Arthropoda; class Insecta; order Diptera; family Drosophilidae; genus Drosophila; species Drosophila borborema. The sequence goes on from JAUESP010000092.1 coordinate 2,863, forward strand.
TGTTAATAAGGAAATAAATAGGATGTTAGACGAGAACATAATAAGGCCAAGCAAAAGTCCTTATAACTCTCCAGTATGGGTTGTAGGAAAAAAGGGCTTTAATGAAGATGGAACACAAAAGCACAGATTAGTTATTGATTACAAAAAACTAAATAATAATACAATTCCAGATAGATATCCGATGCCAGATCCATCGGTAATATTATCTAACCTAGGTAAAGCCAAATTCTTTTCAACTATTGATTTAGAATCTGGTTTTCATCAAATTTTAATGAAAAGCACAGATATTGAGAAAACCGCTTTTTCCATCAATAATGGAAAATATGAATTTCTTCGCTTGCCATTTGGACTTGCGAACGCGCCTAGCATATTTCAAAGAGCTATGGACAATATATTACGTGATAAAATCGGTAAAACTTGCCACATCTATATAGATGATATAATAGTTTTCTCAGAAAATATCGAGCAACACTTCAATGACTTACAAGAAATTATCGAAATATTATTTAAAGCAAATATGAAGATATCTCTAGAAAAATCCAAATTCTTTAAAAAGGAAATCGAATTCCTAGGATATGTAGTGTCTCACAATATTATTACAACTGACCCCAAAAAAATAGAAGCTATCATAAAATATCCACCTCCCACTAACTTGAGAGAATTACGAGGTTTTCTAGGTTTAACTAACTACTACAGGAAATTCGTACAAAATTACGCAAATATAGCAAAGCCCCTCACAAAACTATTACAAGGACACAATGGTATGATTTCAAGACACATGTCGAAAAAAACAAAAATATCTCTAGACGATGAAGCTCATTCAGCATTCGAAAGTTTAAAATCACACTTAGTTGCAAGGGTTGAACTAACTCAGCCAGACTATTCCAAAAAGTTTGTTCTTACTACAGACGCTTCTGACATCGCTATAGGCGCTGTCCTTTCGCAAGAAAGCAAACCAATCACATTCATTTCAAAGACATTAAATAAAACAGAAAGAAATTATGCAACAAACGAGAGGGAATTATATGCCATAGTCTGGGCATTAAAAAGTCTTCGTAATTACTTATATGGTATTACAAATTTAGAAATCCAAACAGATCATCAACCACTTTCTTTCGCGGTTTCTGCACGAAACCCTAATTCAAAAATGAAAAGATGGCATGCCTTTATTGAGGAATTTTCTCCTACTATATTTTACAAACCAGGGTCAACGAACGTTGTTGCCGACGCTTTATCCAGAATAATAATAAACAACATTACCACTGAAAGTAATCAAATGTCCGATAGTGCACCCTCCGACAATGAATCCTTATCCGATATCGAAACTGTACATTCAGCCGACAGCAGCCATGAGTACATATTTGAAGAAACGAAAAAACCACTGAATCAGTTTAAGCAGCAACTACTTATTTCAAAAAATAAATTTACTATTCATGAAAAATGCGAACCCTTCAATAAAATAAGACATATCATAGAATATGATACAGTAGATAATTTAATCCAAATACTTAAAGAATTTTTACAGCCAAAAATAACGACAGGAATCCACTGCAGTCTTGAAGATCTATACGAAATACAGAATACAATAAGAAACACCTTCACAAATAAATTTCTCTTTACCAGAAAATTTGTCTTAGATATCGAAAATAAAAACGACCAAGAAATTATTATAGAAGAAACACATGCTCGAGCTCATAGAGGTTTCGACGAAAATCTTAAGCAAATTCTTAAGTATTATTATTGGCCAACACTATATAAAACTCTTAAACAATATATACGACATTGCGAAATTTGTAATAAAAATAAATACGATAGAAATCCAAAACAAATACTTATTTCTAAAGCACCCATTCCAAAAACAGAAGGTGAACAATTACATATCGATATTTTTTATGCTCAAAAATTATCATTTATCACTTGCATAGATGCTTATTCAAAATTTCTAGTTATAAAAGAAATCAATAACAAATCGGATATGGCCAATAAAGTATTAGAATTGATCCAAATCTTTCCATTCGCTAAATCAATAATGCTAGACAATGAACCTAGTTTTTCATCTGCACAATTTAAATCAACACTGTCCCGTTCAGGTATAAATATTTATTATACAGATCCCAGACACAGCTTAAGCAACGGCCAAGTAGAAAGAGTTCATTCAACACTCATCGAAATTTCTCGATGCATCCAAGAAGAATTTAAATTAGTTGATTATTCTGAAGTTATATACCGTGCAGTCAGAGAATATAACAACACAATACAATCAACAACCCAACAAAAACCATATGAAATTTTATTTAACAAAATAAATCACTCTGAATTATCCGCAAAGCTAGAATCAGCTCAATCCAAAATGTTAGACTACCATAACAAAAAACGAATACCAAAGAATTACCAAGTAGGCGAAATCATTTATGAAAAGAAACATGGCGAACGAAATAAACTGCAACCCAAATATAAAAAACAAGTAGTTAAAGAAGATCTAGGAAATACAGTTAAAATAAATAATAGAGATCGTATAATTCATAAAGATAATATAAAATCCTAATAAAAATTTTTGTTTTTGTTTTTTAGCATGATCACTTTGTACGTGCTTATTAGTTTATTGCCCTTTTGCCGCTTCGATATCATAAACTACTCAAACGACGATTATGTTTTACTTGAAGATATTGATAATTTTTTACTATACGAAACATTTGGAGAAGTGTTTCACGTTACTAATTTAAGTTTTTATAATGATATATTTGAAAGAGAGCTAACATTTTTTGATAATAAAAACAACACTATTGATTGGGAAATAACAATGGAACTAAATTTAATTAAAACCCTTCTTTCTCAACTTACACCTCATAAAGTCTCTAAGCGAAGTATAAATGAATTAGGTACTATTTTTAAATGGATTACAGGAACACCAGATCATGATGACATGCTAACAATTCAAAATAAAATAAATGAACTCATTGAAAATAATAATATACAAAATCAAATTAATTCTGCAATTTTCAAAGAAGTTACAAAAATTACAAATCTTTTAAAAAACATTAAATTCGATCAAGAAATGCTATTAAAAAAATACCGTCTCAAACTATTATCACTTGACCTACAAAATCTGCTAGACACTATTACATTTTCAAAAGCCAACATAATAAACCCAAAAATTTTAAATAAACAAGATATGATAAACATATTTAATCACGAAACATTTAATATTACTCTTATCGACCTCTTGGACGTATCCTCTTTTTCAATTATCTCATACCAAGGTTTAATTATAGTTTTTATAAAATACCCAACTATAAATTATAAGTGCAAATTATATCATGCTAAAGCAGTTTCCCAATCAGATGGAAAATTATTCATAGACAATAAAATCACTAAATGTAAGAATACCTTTTATCGTATTAAAAATTTTAAAAGAGAAATTTATAATACTTTTGCTCAAATTGTTTACGAGAAGAACTGCTTCATAAATTTAGTTAATAAACAATTCACTAGCTGTACAAAAATATCAGAAAAAAACAAGCCAATAGAAATAATAACAGATGGCGCCATTTTAGTATCAGGAAAAAATTGCGTTAATAATACCTGGCTTACAGGTACCTACCTCATAACTTTCAAAACCATTGTAACCATAAATAACATTACTTACACAAACCAAAAAGAAAAATTGCTGAACTATATAAACATAACAAATTTACAGATTATTTAATTACTGATTATCAACCTTCTAATGACACTGAGTTACGATTAGAAAATACAAATACTTTATCAAAAATTGTAATAGAATTAGAAAATAATCATACAAAAATTACGTTTATTATATTTGTAATAATTTTTATATTCATTATGATAAAGCTTCTCAAATTTTGTTCAAAGAACAATCTCAATCCTATTAAATTCTTATTTTCAAAGCCCCTAAATGATCAAAATATTCAAATTCAAAACCCTGATATGCTAAATGCCATAAACACTCAAATTGAATTTCTTATGAGAAATCGTTAAGAATCAGGGACGATTCTTCTTAAGAAAGGGGGGAGTTATCACCCCGCTACTCAAGCGACTCTTATGATAAATGTAAACAACTTTCAAATAGCATAACTCAGTCTCCCCAATCATAAACAACCTATAGTATCACGCCACTCGGCTCAAACATAAATATTCCCTATTCCCACAGAGTCAGCATTTTGGCTTCAACATAAACATAAGAATCTCTACGCAGTTTCCAAGGGCTCTTTGAGTTAGCAACCAAGCTTTAATATAAACAATTCATAATTTCACAATACCGATATAGAATCACGTAAGCCACTCTTGTGAGCTTTCGAGCTTTTGAGCTTTGAGCTTTAATGAGGGAAGCTTTAACATAAACATTAGCTGACTTGCAGCATAAGATCATTTTTGTACTTTAGTTCGAATTTGGAGTTTAATAAAAGAACACTACGTTCACTATAATAAAATAATTTTTTTATTAACTTGCAAAGGCAAGTTGATTAATTTTGTGATTGTATTTAGGACTTCAAAATAGCATATGAGAATTTATATAGAATTGATGTTTATAGATGATGTAGAATGTATATTCACTCGGGGTCACCAAATGTTGACTATCGAGATTTTTCGTATAGCTTTCGATTAAAAACACAATTTGATTAGCGAGTCTTAATTGTTTATTAGATGCGAGTATGTATGTATGTATGTAAATAGGTATGTTAAAGAAAACGTTTCTTGTTAACAAGCGACAGCAAATATGCACACATTCGATCTACGCGAGCCGGTTGCTAAGACTGACCGCTGCGTGGGAGAACGAATGAACGTTAAAAAAGGAGAGCGCAATCTCTTTACAAAATTCTCTTAGATGCTAATAGGTTTGGCGAACTGCCGCTCTTAGTTCTTATAAAGCGCTGATTGCTGGGCCCAACAATCCCTTAGGGCAAAAAGAAGAAACTGTTTTTGGTCTGATTCGATATGATGAGGTGATGGGGTGATGCAAATCCTCTGTTAAGCATAAAGGAGTTGATCTGACGACATTAATAATGGAGTCATGATTAATAAACACAAGTTCAAGCGTGCGATTTAGATGGTTAGAAATGCAGTTCATCTGAAACATAGAAAGATTAAACAATTCATCAAAAAGATAGTGATCAATTGTCGGAACAAAGTAGTTTGCATTACAAGTTGAGGACCAAGAAGTGTTAGGAATATTGAAATCACCCAACACTAGAAGAAAGTCTCTATCAGTTACATGTTCATAAATTTCTTTAATACAGGTTATATGTTGAGCATAAACCTGCATATCAGAAGAGGGAGGGATATAAGAACATATAATAAATAATGAGCACGATGGGAGCATTAATTTAACCCCAATAATCTCCACATGATGAAGATAAGAAAAGGTAAATAATTCGGAGTGGATACTGGATTTAACAGCAATTAACACCCCACCACCTTTACGCGTCGATCGATCAAGTCTATAAATAGTGAAATTACTTGCAAGATCTCACTATTATGAATGTTATGACTTAACCATGTTTCAGTGAAGGCAATAATGTCATATTGAACACTACAACTATGCAAGTATAGACTTTTAAGTTTAGATTTCAAGCCACGTACATTTTGGTAAATGAGTGAAAGCTGAGAAGAAGAATGAAACATATTTATTTTTTTGGTGTAATAATTGATGTTGATTGCACCGAAAGGTAAATTCAAGGAAATAGGATGAGATTTGTTTCGATTTTTAGGTTTAAATTCATGGACAACTAGTACATGAGGTGGCCAGAATTTGGGATCACTTATTGTTGTTAAATTCTCAACCGGCACATTGATCTTAAATGAAGCAATTTCTCGCGGAGTCGAAAAAACTAAACTACGATATAAAGACATTGGCCGAGATCTTACTTGAAATAAAAGCAGATACTGCCTCACATGTCGTATCCGATGAAAGCCTAGATAAGAAAACTTGCTTTCGAGGAGAGACGACAGATAAGGTAATGCCAGGAGTGGCCGACTTATTGTCACTCTTAGTTTGAGCAATAAAAGGAGAGGAGTCCAATTTTTGAACAGAGATTTGAGTTTCAATAGCAGCAACGACAGGGGAAACAGAAGATTCAGAAACTACTGGTATAGGATCAAGAGAATTAGGCGCAGAGGACAAAACAGAAGCACAGGGTGAGGGTGGAGCAAGCAAGTTCGGTTGCGGTATTGGTACAGAAGGAGGTACCAATAACAGTGGAGTCTCCGAATTCGGAGGTGGACTTTCAAAATTAAACTGGTTTAAAATTTCTTCAGCAGCAGCCATGTCACTGGATAAATAAAAATTGAGCCCTCACAGCACTATACATATTGGAAAATTTTATTTGTTTTTCCAAACAGATCGGACAAGACCAGCGTATGCCACCAATACCAATTTTGGCAGTGGACATGATCTTGTCATAATCACGCCCAGTAAGACCTGCATACTTAGTATGTATCATATTTTCGCACAACCAGCAATTTAGAAATTGCGCTTGTGCAGCATCACTTGCCAGCCTGAATGTGCATGATTTTTTGCAACAACTCATATTGGCAACTGGGATGAAAGGCAAATGTACAGAAAAAAACGGAAAATAAAAACAAAAATAAAAAACCATTATACCCTGATTTCCCATTTTCAAAGGGTTCAGGGTATAAAAACAAAGAGAGAATGTAAATATACTGAGAGAGCAAGTGCAACAGCAAATAGCCGTTAGAGAGCAAGTACTGTGAGGAGCAATAAAAGGTAGGCACGTATGCAGTGTATATAAACACATGTATTTGCTGTGTGTTTATATGCACATACGTGCATACATATATTGCTCCACACAGCGACGCGAACACTATAGGAGCAACCCTCGCGACTGGAAGGGTCAGAGAGCGGACTATAGTCCGTCTCTCTCGCTTCTATAGTGTCAGCAATTGACTCGCGTCGCTCGACCGCAGGTCATAGGGCACCGTTAGCCGAGGTACCGCTCCAAGTGACGGACGCTGTCTTTTCGCATAGCAACAGCGGTACTTCGGCCAACGCGAAGCTGCCGCGACATTTGGCGGCCTGCTGGCGTCACCCAGATCACGCCATTGTGCCGTTAGATGGGCACGAGCGGCAGGCAGGCCCCGCTCCAGAGCCGAACAGGGTCTGCGGTGACCCTATAAAAGGGCACCGGCGGTGTCATTGGGCGAGCAGAAAGAGTGAAGATCGAGAGTGAGATTCAAGTGAAGTGCAAATACAAGTCAACGCGAGTGAAGACACAATACATCGAAGGACTACGATATCGACGCAGGACACCGATATCCAGGACTCGAAGCAGACAGGACATCGTGGGAGCATCCAAAGTATCCTGAGAGGATACTTCAGACACCTATAAGGACCCAGACATACAGAAGCAGTAGTGGCCATCAACTAGCGAGTTGATACAAGGCAGCTGCAAATTGTATTCTAACCAGAAGTCTCGTCACTGAATTTATGTAAGTTCACGCAGCCGTGCGAATAAGTAGAAATTGTGTGCATAAGAACCTAGGCGAGTCCAGTAGTAGGAGTAGCCTGTATAGCCGAGCGAACAGCCGGAGTAGACAGTGCAAATCCTGGCGTGAGCTGGAGCGCTTGGGCGAATCCTGGTGCTACTGAGCCAAAATTGTCTGCTCAGCCGGAGTGCATGAACAAACATAACGCTAAACGACTATACAAGTGTGTTGTATCGCAAAATAATAATAAGTATTATAACGAGAATATACCAAGTACAAAATCAAACCCACAAAGTGTTATTATTCAATATCGCCAGGGCTTCAACAAATAAATTTGTTGAAAACGAACGCACAGTCGGCTGAAACTGGCCCGGCTTAGACTCGGGTATAACCGAAGGTTCGTTACAGTACACAGCGAGAGAGTAAACTTGCACAGCACGAAATTAAGAGAGGGAAAAAACAGCAATAGTAAGCAAGATTAAAATTACAAGCACTCACACCAGTGCTGCCAGTTTGGCAATTTAGTGGCTAGATCTTACCACTTTTAAAAAAATTTGCAACTTTTATTTTGTAAATGATATTAGCCACAAATTTTAAAGTTTTTTTTTTTTTTTTTTTTTTTTTTTTTTTTTTTTTTTTTTTTTTTTTTGCAATTTCAGCAACTTTTTTATAAAACTAGCAATTCTTATATTTTTCTTCAGTGCTTTTGCATTTTATATGCCTTTTTTACGATTTAGATATCGGAACTTGTATTTAACCCAGTTGTTCGATTATATGAACTAGTTTATGGTGTTTGATAACTCTTGAAATGTGATTATTGAACAAGAACAAGATGACAAAAGTTTATAAGCAAAGTTTTCGTGATGCCTGGCTGCATGATGCAGATGCAGATGGCGAGTTCAAGCAATGGATTCTTAAGGATTGCACTGATCAAACACGAGCTTATTGTGCGTATTGCAAATCAACTATTAACGCTGAGCTTTTTGACATCCGCCACCACGGTGCGTCGAACAAACATGTGACTGTGATGGGCGCATGTACCCAAGAGAATAAGTTGCCTTTTGTTAGAAAATCAACCAAAACCGTAATTTGAATCAAGTACTGGTAGTGAGAAGTACGCTACTGAATGTGAAGCTGAGGAGCTGGAAAATATTTTAAGTATTACTTAGTTATTATTTAGTTTCACTTTTTAGTTTCTATTTTTAATAAGTTGTTTCTAATTATACTTTGTTCCCAAAGGGAAGAAAGTATATGGAGTTTGTGCAATGTCCGTCTTGCTGTCCGTCCGTCTGTCCGTCTGTCCGTATGAACGCAATCTTTTTCGGCGCTATTAGAGCTAGAGACTTCAAATTTTAAACATATACTCATATATGCTCCCGAATTATAAAGTGTTAAAATTTTCCCGATCTGCCCACTAGGGGCGTGGCAAATCGGAAAGCTCTTCCGCCCATAGTCAGGTTATCATACTAGATGATGAGCTAGAGAGTTGCAATTTGAAATGTATACTCGGGGTGACAACCCAAGTTCAAAAAGATATGGTGGATATATCTATGCCCATTGGGGGCGTGGAAAATCGGGGAATACGTATCTTCTACACCGTTAAAGCTAGAACGCTGAAATTGCATGTGAGTTTATGTTATGATTCTAAGAAGATCGATCAAAAAGTTGTATGTCTACGCCCATTGGGGGCGTGGCAAATCGGACCTGAATATATAGAGATTTTTCAAATTGTGCTATATTTTGAACACTATTGTCACTAAAGACTTGAAATTTTGCATGTATACTCGGGTTAACAACCCAAGACCAATAAGCTATGGTAGATATATCTACGCCCACAGGGGGCGTGGCAAACCGCAAAAGTTTATATATCCTACAGTTTTAGAGCTAGAAGCTTGAAAATTGGATGGTTGAGTTACTAATGTTATCCTCTATCGATGCCCCAAAAATAATTTTTCATCCCCTTTGGGGGCGTGGCATATCGAAAAATACCCTGTAATTTTCGCATTTTTGGAATGTGAGCAACCAAATTTTGCAGGCAAATAATTATGTGTCTACGCCCACTGGGGGCGTGACAAATCGGCAAAGAAGTTTGTTGTGGCCAACTGCATAATTCATGCATATAATAGCTTAGTAGCAATTGCTAAGATGGCGAAATGCATTTTAACGTAAATATAATAATATTAATGAATTAAAAAAATAAAATTTATAAGTTTTCGATTAATAAATAAAAAGTTTCCAGCGGGATTCGAACCTAGGTCTTTTGAAAACAACATGTAATCGTTAGCTAAACCTAAATAAATTCACAGCTGATCAGCAGCTTGTGACAAAACAAAACAATACAATCGCAATTCTTGCAATATGTATACAGACTTGGATGTGTATACACAAATACAAACTGTGTACATACATACATATATGCATGCATAGAAAAACTGCTTGCCAAGTATAAAAAAAATCAAAAAATTATAATTTTGGAAAAAAAATGTTTTTTGCGGGATTCGAACCCACGCACCCAAGTATAGCGTTCATAGCGCTTACCATCAGCGCCACTGACCTAATGTGAGCTGTGTTAACTAAAACCAAATAAGATTGCTAGAGCGTCTCTGGCAAAACTAAAGTAACGATCGAAAAATTCCCAATTCAGTCACAATTCTTAGAATATTCTGGCATGCAAACTTTTGTATGTATACATCGAAAATTGTGTATACTCGTATAGTGTGTACATGCGTAAATCTGAATGTATGTGTAGGAAAAACGTTTGTTGCTTGCCATGTACGTTTTCTAATTGCCGAAATATTTCGTTAATTAAATGTTTATTAAATAAATAAGATGCACCTATGGGAACAAAGTATATCGCAGTTAGTTGCGCCTAACTGCAACGTTCTTACTTGTTGAAAATACATATGTTGTTGAAAATACATATGTATATTTTTATACCCTGAGGCCATTGAAAATGGGAAATCAGGGTATAATAGTTTTGTTAAATGTATGTAACAGGCAGAAGTATATAAATATATATATATATAAAGTATATATATTCTTGATCAGGGTGACGAGAAAAGTTGATATAGCCATGTCCGTCTGTCCGTCCGTATGTATGAGCGCGTCGATTTCCGAAGATACAAAAGCTAGAGAGTTCATTCTTTTTGGGTTAGGTTCGTATATTGCACGCGCAGTACGAGTTTGTTTCAGAAATTCGATATCGATTTCGATAAACCAATTTATCGGGAACCAGTTATAAAATGCATTTCAAATACTAGAGACATGCAGTTTGGTTTAGCATATAGACATGAATATCATAATCATAATCTGAAGAAATCAATACGATTGTCCATTTAGAAACAGAATTATTAATCATCAAAGTTTTCTCATCAAAACCCATGAGACGCAGCAGCAAAGGCAGCGAGACAGCAAGCCGCCTGCATTGCTCACACACATACATTCTTACAAGCGTGTGTGCTCGTGTTTTTGCATGTATAGTTTCTTACGCGTGGAGAATCGAAACGAAACATTCTTGGAATATGATTCGTTCGAAGAAGGGCTCAGGGGATTTCGTAGTCGAGCAGTCTCGACACAGCATTCTTACTTGTTTAAATATAAAAATTTAATGAAAAATTAAAAATTTTCACAACATTTTTAGCTATTTTAGCCACCAAATCTAGCAATTTTTCTTAGGGGATTCTGGCAGCAGAGATTTTAACGCCAAAATAGGGCGGGAGGGCATCTTTGGAGCAACCGTTGGCCCGTTTAGTCTGCACGAGTCCACATCGAGCAATGGACTTAGACTAATAGGATTTGCGGCCGCACACAATATGATTGTACGTAGTACAGGTTTTCGTCACCTCAACATCCACAAGGCATCCTGGCTGTCGCCTGATCGTCTGACGCGAAATCAGATTGATCATGTTGTGATTGATGCAAGGCATGCATCTAGCATACTTGATGTGAGATCTTGTCGGGGTCCTAACATCGACTCTGACCATTACCTTGTTGCAGCCAAGGTACGCGCACGGCTGTGTGTCGCAAAAGTCTCACGTCAAGGTATGCCAAGAAAGCTGGACATCGAAAAGCTGCAATCACAACGACATAAGGATGCCTTCTCCACTCGACTCTCGGGCCGACTCGGCCAACTCCCTCCAATGCCTATAAATACAACGGATATGTGGGCGTACATGTCCAATGCCATAACGCCTCTGCTGTGGAAAGTACTTGGGTTCCAACGCCCTCCCAACCGGAATCCATGGTACGACCAGGAGTGTCGGGAAGCGACTGCAGCAAAAGACGCCGCCTACAGAAGAACGCTGCAAGCAGGAGCTACTCGAGCGGTGGTGGATATTTATAGGTCGCGGAGACGAGACGAGAAGCGCCTTTTCAGGAGGAAGAAGCGGAGATGGAAAGGCTTGAGTGTGAGAAGATGGAGAGTAGCAGAAGCAAGAACGATGCCCGTGACTTTTACCGGAGGGTCAAGCGCATGACCCAAGGGTATAAGTCTGGATCGCTTGCCTGCAGGAGTGACGATGGAAACCTGGTTACTGATGCGGAGATTGTACTGAGGTTATGGCGGGATCACTTTGAGAGTCTTTTGGCTGGAAACAGTGAGAATGAGCTTGACGAAGTTGGTCAACTAACCCCAATCAGAGATGATGGTGTTGAAGTTCCCATCCCTAGCCATACGGAAGTCGAGACAGCTATACAGCGTCTCAAAAACAATAAAGCCGCGGGAGCAGATGGCTTACCGGCTGAATTGTTTAAGGCTGGAGGCGATGAGCTGGTAGGGTGCATGCACCAACTTATCAGCAGCGTATGGCTAACGGAAAGCATGCCCGATGATTGGAACCTCAGTATGATCTGCCCAATCCTGAAGAAGGGTGATGCAACACAACGCACCAACTACCGTGGCATCAGCCTTCTTCCCGTCGCATACAAGGTTCTCACGAGCGTAATGTGTGAGAGACTGAAACCATATGCTGAAGCATTGATAGGTCCTTATCAATGCGGTTTCCGTCCTGGCAAGTCTACAGTTGACCAGATCTTCACATTGCGCCAAATCCTGGAGAAAACACACGAGAACCAATTCGACACATACCATATTTAAAAGCTGCTTTTGATAGCCCACGGCGAGACTGCCTGTACGCTACCATGTCTGAGCTTGGTATTCCTGCAAAGCTAATACGGCTTTGTAGCATGACATTGAGCAACACCATCAGCTCTGTCATATAATATATATATATATATATATATATATATATATATATATATATATATATATATATATATATATATATATATATATATATATATATATTGTAACGAACCTTCGGTTATACCCGAGTCTAAGCCGGGCCAGTTTCAGCCGACTGTGCGTTCGTTTCAACAAATTTATTTGTTGAAGCCCTGGCGATATTGAATAATAACACTTTGTGGGTTTGATTTTGTACTTGGTATATTCTCGTTATAATACTTATTATTTGGCGATACAACAGACTTGTATAGTCGTTTAGCGTTATGTTTGTTCACGCACTCCGGCTGAGCAGACAATTATGGCTCAGTAGCACCAGGATTCGCCCAAGCGCTCCAGCTCACGCCAGGATTTGCACTGTCTACTCCGGCTGTTCGCTCGGCTATACAGGCTACTCCTACTACTGGACTCGCCTAGGTTCTTATGCACACAATTTCTACTTATTCGCACGGCTGCGTGAACTTACATAAATTCAGTGACGAGACTTCTGGCCAGAATACAATTTGCAGCTGCCTTGTATAAACTCGCTAGTTGATGGCCACTACTGCTTCTGTATGTCTGGGTCCTTATAGGTGTCTGAAGTATCCTCCCAGGATACTTTGGATGCTCCCACGATGTCCTGTCTGCTTCGAGTCCTGGATATCGGTTGTCCTGCGTCGATATCGTAGTCCTTCGATGTATTGTGTCTTCACTCGCGTTGACTTGTATTTTCACTTCACTTGAATCTCACTCTCGATCTTCACTCTTTCTGCTCGCCCAATGACACCGCCGGTGCCCTTTTATAGGGCCGCCGCAGGCCCTGTTCGACTCTGGAGCGGGGCCTGCCTGCCGCTCGTGCCCATCTAACGGCACAATGGCGTGATCTGGGTGACGCCAGCAGGCCGCCAAATGTCGCGGCAGCTTCGCGTTGGCCGAAGTACCGCTGTTGCTATGCGAAAAGACAGCGTCCGTCACTTGGAGCGGTACCGTCGGCTAACGGTGCCCTATGACCTGCGGTCGAGCGACGCGAGTCAATTGCTGACACTATAGAAGCGAGAGAGACGGACTATAGTCCGCTCTCTGACCCTTCCAGTCGCGAGGGTTGCTCCTATAGTGTTCGCGTCGCTGTGTGGAGCAATATATGTATGCACGTATGTGCATATAAACACACAGCAAATACATGTGTTTATATACACTGCATACGTGCCTACCTATATTGCTCCTCACACTCCCCTCTCCCTTCGGAAAACACGACCTTCGTGTTTTTTTTTTTTTTAATTCCGCGCCTCTTTTTCCGTTGCCGCTCCAACTTGCGTTGATCGATGACCTGCTGCTCCACAGCGCGTCGATCATCGCTGTTAACAGCGCCGTGCTGCTCATCAGCTGTTTCCCGCTCGCTGCTGGCAACTCTGTGCGTTGCTGGTGAGTAAATTTGAGGTTTTTAATTTTTATCCACTGTATTTTCATCGTGAATTTCATTCCTCCAGCCCGAGTTGGTGCCTCCATGATGCCCCTGGACCCGATGGGCCTGCCGCCGCCTCTGCCCACGCCGGGCGCCGCTGCAAACACTCCTCTTTGTGATTGCAGGCCCCGGTGGCTGCGGCGCAGGTGCGCAGGTCAGATGGCCAATTCTCTCAATTGGCACACCTCGTCCCTTGGCGGAAGCGTTGTTTTCACCTGTTGATGGGCTCTTGGTGTCCTCCAGGACTCCTGGATGGAATCACGCCTTCAGTTTACTGGGCTGCTGTTGGACTTCTGGTTGTATCGGCGTCGTTCGCAAACCGGGCGACGGTGGCTTTGCGGTGAGAAATGGCAGCTGCGGCACTCTCCTCATCCGCTCCAGCGCAGTCGCTGGCCAATGCGCAAGGATTCGTCCGAGCCATTCCTTACACCTTTCATGCCCACTCGCCGCGTCCGGCCGCGTGGCAGGCGCCCATACTCCCCGTTGTCCAACGACAGCCACTCTCCAGTTTGTAAAACATACATATTTTCTCTTGGCTTGATTTATTGTTTCTCTTTCTCTTTCATACCCTTTATTTAGCGCTGGGTGAAGACGCGACATCCCAAGCGTGTCCGTCGGATGCGGTGTTTCACGCCTCCCACCCAGATGATGCGCGCGGTCCGACTGCTGCCCTTTGTTCCTAGTTGCGTCGCCAATTGGGCCACCTCTTCCGGCCACGCATCTTGCGTCACCTCACGCCACGCTGGCCCCTCCTCTGGCCACGATGCCTGGCGCTGCAGCGTAGGCTGCGCTGGTCGTGCAGGCGCCGATTCCGACGCCCGGCGTTCTGTTAGGCGGATCGGCCGCCATTCTGCCGGTTCCGCCAGTGATGGTGACGGTGGTGGTGCCGGTGGTGATGTCGCTGGTGGCCCTGATGGCGGCGCCGATGGCGGTGGCCCTGGTGGCTGCTCCTCCACCTCGCTCAGCGTGAAGCCGGCTGGCCACGCTGCGAGTGGTTCGCTCCAGGCCACCGTGTAATGCAATTTCCGCTCCACTCGCCCAAGCCGCACCTTCTCCTCAAAGTGAGCCGTGATGGTGGGCTCCGGTTGTTGTTCCTCCGCCTCCGAGTCCGAAAGCACAATTACCTCCGGCTCTGGCTCCTCGATATCGGCCTCCGGCTGCGACTCCGAGTCGGAGATGACCACCACGTCCACGCCGCTCTCCTCTTTGTATGGCGTGGGGGGTCGTGGTGGCCGCCACAGTGGCCGTGTGGGCGAGTATCGCCCGTTGCGGACATAATCTGAGACACGGGAGGTGTCCCACCTCTCCTCGTCCGTCTCCTCCAGAGATGTCCTCCGCTCTGTGCCGCTGGAGCTGGCCGGTGCCAACGATTCTTCGCTGGAAGACGGCTCCAGCTCCAGATACGGCTGATGCCGCCTCAGGTTAGGGCGAATGCGCCGCCGTGGGTGGAAAGGGAGCCTCACCGGTGGCAGGCGCACTCGGCTCCGTCGTGCTCGCGCCCTGGTTGGGTATACCGGGCGTGCTCCGGATGCCGCCCCAGCGGAATCGCGGGCCAGCAGTCGCGGATCGGCCGGGTGTGCCCTTCCAGGACGTTGTTGCGCTTGAGCTGCTCCTTCGTTCGACATTTTTTCCCAGTATAGTAGGCCGTCTCGAAGCTTGCTCGCCCTATTTATACCCCATGTCGCCACGACGCCGACGTCGCGGGCATCAGCATCTAACGGGTTGCATTTCGGCCTGCTCTAGCATACCCGTCCTAGTTGCTGAATTCCAGGCAGGCCGAGCGCCATGTCGTATGCATTTCGCTCTCGCTCGCCTCAAAATTGTTTGCTGGGTTACGCGCCCTACGAATGTTGTTGTTGCCCGTTTTGTATGCTGCGTGCCTTTTGTTGTTGGCTGTTTTGCATATCGTATGCATTTCGCTCTCGCTCGCCTCTCCCGAGCTAACGGCGTTTGCTGAGCGTTCGCTCGCCTCTCGCGAGCTAACGGAAGATCGCTGGGCTCGCTCGTCTCTCGTGAGGCCATTGACCCTTTCTCGTGTTCTTGCGCACGCTTATCCGTAGTCAGCTGTGTATGTTTTTGTTGTCGCGTGCGCTTGCTCGAAGCATACATTGTTGTTGTTTATGTTTATGCTTTTGAGCGTGCGCGTCCAACTCTTGTCAGCTGAGTATGTTTTTGTTGTCGCGTGCGCGTTTAACTCTTGTCAGCTGAGCGTGTTGTTGTTTCGTACGCTTGATTGTTGTGTGTGTTGTTGTTGCGTACGTAACAGTGCGCGAGTTATGCCATCAGCATCACTTCTCACAGCGTCAGCTGACACCATACCATTAGCTGCATTTCCAAGAACTACAGTCGACACTAAAGGCTTACAATCTTCCTTAATGTAAAAAACACTTGAGCCATAAGTATCATAAGAATAACGGACACTTATTGCTAACTCAAGAGCAGACCCAATATTGTAAACAATAATATTTGTCACAGCTACATAATATAAACAAGCATCGCAGCCTCCACTAGCTATCAAAGGCTATTTGACACTTTTTGGTCACAGCCCAGCTGCATAATATAAACACACTTTAGTAATAAGACGCAGCTCCAATATTGTAAACATAAACAATTATCGCAGCCTCCGCTGCCTAGCATAAGAGTATTTCACCATGATTGGAAACAAAAAGAATTATATAAAAAACCCCTTAGAATTGAATAAGTCGCTCAGTTGTATTCTATGCCTCAAATAAAGAACATGTATTAATCTAAAAAAGAAGTACATAATTGGCGCAGCCGGTACTCGGAGTAACACGAAAAATAAAGTTTTGTGAAATCTTGTAAAAGTGAACAAAATAAAAAATTGAGTGTTACAATAGTAATACAGATAAATAATTGTGGAAACTTCGGACGTATAAATCCAAGCAACGAAACAATTAAAAGCTGTGTTAAAAATATAAAGTACAGATAAATAATTGTGGAAACTTCGGACATAAATATCCAAGATAACGAAACAATTAATAAAAACTGTACAGCGAAAAAAAAAATAATCAAAAATGGCAAATCAACAACAAATCAGTGAAGTGCAGCAGTGCATCCAACTGCTCACAAATGTAATACTTTCTCGAGAAGCTGATGTCAGAAACCCAATCACAAATCAAAGGAACTGCATTGAGAAGGAGACGAGGTACTTGCCGATATTCAATGGACAGGAGGGAACTCTACACGGATTCGTGGCCGCAGTGGACCAGATAATGGAGGAATACGAGGACAACAGCCAGGTGTTCACTGTCATATTTAACACCAAGATTCAAGGTCAGGCTAGAACTATACTTAGTATTAACCCACCAACAAATTGGACGGAGTGCAAAAATCGTTTGAGACATCATTATAGACCAAGAATAGATCAGATGGGATTAACTAGGAAGATCAATAACCTGAGAGTAACAAGCGTAAGAGATCTTTATATTAAAATAAGAACACTTGTTGAAGAAATTACTGATTTTTCGGTCTTTGAAAATAATAGTAGACTTGTTGATATTCTAAGTGGATTATTAATTCAAAGAGTTAAAGAATTAGCATGTGGTCCGATGGCAATTGCCTTAATGAATAAAACAACTTTATCAGATGTAAGAAATGAACTTTCTAATTTTGCTGGTCTAAATTTTGGAAATTTAAATCAAAAATTATTATTAAAAAAAGACAATAATTATTCATCGAATTACAATAACAGACAATTCAACGAACAAAATAACCAAAACTTAAGACAAGACACAGACAACAGAAATTTAAACGAAAATAAGCTAGCAAATACTAATTACCAAAGACAAAACATACAACAACAAAGTCTGAACGTAAGACAAAACCAAAATTTGAACAGACAACAACAAAGCCAAAACGCAAGACAAAACCAAAATTTTAACAGACAACAACAAAGCCAAAACATGAGACAAACAAGTCAGAATACTCGCCAAAATCAGAATAATCAGCAACCACAACCAGAAGCAATGAGTGTAGACAATATAAATGAGGAAATTAATAATGGTCAAAATTATGAAAATATGCAGGAAGAGTTTTTTACCAATTAGCCTCGGACAAAAGAAAAGTTTTCATTAAAGGAACTATTGAGGGAGATACCTTTCTAATCTTAGTAGATACTGGATCTACTATAAGTATACTAAACACCAAAAATATACATGAATCAAAGTATAAAATAATTGAGAAATTTTCAAAAACCATTTACACTATTAATGGCAGTATTAAAAGTGACAGCTATTTAGTAAAAACAAAAGTACCGAGTGAATTTAAATATGCAGAGGGCGCAAGAATAAGATGGGTGGCTATGTCCCTGGAAAGATCATATGACTTTCTATTGGGCATGGACTTCATCCAAGCAAATTTGGAAAATATTGATTTTAAAAACAAAATGATCAAGCTTTGCAATGGAGTCGAAATTCCGTTCCTTTCCAAATTATCAGAAGATGTTTGTGTAATGGAAGTAGGTGAAATTGATAACTTTAAGCTAGAAGAGCTCAATACTGAAGAAGTTCAGATAATAAAAAATCTTACGAAAAAATATGAAAAGTTATATTTCAAAGAAGGGGATCAGTTAACTAATACTAAAACAATAGTGCATAATATTAAAACCATAACAGATCAGCCCATAAATTCAGAACTCTATAGGGTTTCTCCAAAATATGAAGATGAAGTAAGGAAGCAAATAATTGAAATGGAAAAAACTGGAATAATAAGAAAAAGTAAAAGCAAATATAGCTCTCCTATATGTGTTATTAAGAAAAAAATGGACAATTCAGGAATTCAAAAATATCGTATCTGTGTAGACTATAGGCGGCTAAACCAAGTAACCGTTCCAGATAAGTATCCAATACCTATTATGGACGCTGTATTAGATAAACTTGGAAAAGCCCAATATTTTTCTACCCTTGATTTAGCGAAAGGTTATCACCAAATACTAATGGCAGAAGAAGATATTGAAAAAACTGCTTTCATAACACCAATGGGATTATATGAATATGTTAGAATGCCATTCGGGTTAAAAAATGCTCCAGCTACATTCCAACGTTTAATGAATGATATTTTGAGGGATTATATAAACAAAATTTGTATAGTATATCTTGATGATATTCTAATATTTTCAACAACACTCGAAGAACACAAGATTGCTTTAGAAAAAATTTTTAAAGTACTTAGAAATCATAATTTGAAAATACAACCAGATAAATGCTCATTTATGAAGAAACATACAGAATATTTGGGACATATTCTTACAAAAGAAGGGTTCAAACCAAATCCAAAAAAAATAGAAGCAATAAAAGAAATTCCATTACCAAAAACTGAAAAACAATTAAAAGGATTTTTAGGTATGACAGGATTTTATAGAAAATTTATCAAAGACTATTCCAAAATAGCTTACCCAATGATAAGATATTTACAAAAAGGTGTATCAATTAATACAAATGATCCACAATTTATAGATGCATTTGAAAATCTTAAAGCGCTCATAAGTTCACATCCAATATTAAAATATCCAGAATTTGACAAACCATTTACAATTACTACAGATGCCAGTGATTTCGCCATAGGTGCAGTTTTATCTCAACAAGGACAACCAATTGCTTATGTTTCGAGAACACTTAATAAACATGAGAAAAATTATAGCACAATTGATAAAGAATTATACATGCAGTAAATTATATTAAACACTATTTGATTGGAAATAAATTTCAAATTATAACCGATCATGCCCCTATAAAATACTTAAATTCAAAATACAAAGGAAAAGAAATGACAGCTAGACATCAAAGATGGATTTTAAAACTACAGGAGTTTGATTATGATATTATATATTTAAAAGGTAAAGACAATAAAGTAGCAGATTTTTTGAGCAGACAGGAAGCAGCACAGTTTATTAATGCACAAAATAACGAAGAATCAAATTTTGATTTAACAAATACACAGCATTCTGCAGATGAAGAAGAATTAATTCATTATTATATAAAAGATGATATTGTTAATAAATATAAAATTCAGATAATAATTACCTATTCAGCAACAGATAATATTAATATACACAATGGAAGAAAAATAATTGAAGTAAACCCAGCAGACACAGAAAATGAAATTGAAATAAAATTACAAAATAATATAGAGAAAGGAACAGTAGGAATTTTTTCAGAAGTACCAGACTCAGAATATCATAAAATACAATGTATATTAATTAAAATTTTTTCTCACTGTAAAAATATAAAATTTTTCAAATGTACAAAACGAGCTCAAGAAATTTCAACGGAGGAAGAATTACATAAACAAATTTCAATTTACCATTCAAAAGATTCATTACACAGTGGTATAAATGAAACGTTCAATTCACTAAAAGACAAAATCTATTTTCCAAAATTAAGGGAACATATTCAGTTAATAATAGCAAATTGCAGAAAGTGTAAAGAGATTAAGTATGATAGAAAACCGATTAAACCAAAATTTCAACTTACAGAAACACCAAATAGTAAAAATCAAATTATACACTTAGATATATTTCATATAAAACACAAATCTTTTGTTACAATCATAGATAAACTTACAAAATTTGCAGTTGCTTATAACATTACGGATAGAAATTGGCGAACAAAGATGCAAATTATGATAGAACATTTTGCAAAATTTAATAAACCACAGAAAATAATAATGGATAATGAATTTAGATCAGAACATATAATACAGTTTTTAAACAAGGAAGATATTGAAATACATTATACAAAACCAAATTCCCATACAGGAAATGCTGATATTGAAAGATTACATTCCACATTAATTGAAATAATAACAGGAATAGATAGTAATGAACTTTCCATTGAATCTAAAATTCAATTAGCAATAATAGCGTACAACAAACGCTATCATTCAACAATAAAATGTACACCGAATCATGCTAAAAATACAGAAGATGCAAATAAATTGAAAATGACTATTGAGGAATGTAAGAAAATGACTATAAACAAAATAAATAATACAAGGGAAGAATACAAAGAACAAAGACAGGAAGGTCCAAGTAAAAATTATAAAAGAGTCAGACATAAGGATGAGCCTTATTTTAGATATGCAGAGTTAGAAAACATTCATCCAAGTAACATTAAAAGACCGTTAAATCAGGAAATTAACAAACCTAATGAATAATAATAAAAAAAATTTTTTTTGTTGATAGCAGATATGATAAAGACTTTTTTTTCTCTTTTACTTATTTCCCAGATGTTAATCATGCTAGCCATCATTATAATCAGGCTTAATACAGTACAAGCAAGATTGCAAATGGAACCGATATTAGTGAGTGCAGGATATGCACCCATACAGATTCAGGAAACCGAAATAGTAAACGAAACAATAATTATACTACACATTATTAATATTGACCCACTTAATGATATTTTAAAACAAATAGAAACAAACATAAGAACAACCGAAATTGCATATAAAGAGGATTTATTAAGAGAAATTAAATTAATTAAGGCAAAGATTAAATCCATTACACCTTTTAGCAGAAATAAAAGGGGACTTATAAATATAGCAGGTACAGCATACAAATGGCTATTCGGACTGATGGATGATGAAGATAGGACAGATATCTTAGAACACCTTGATATAACCGACCAAAATAACCATAACATCATAAACAACGTGAACCAACAAATAATCATAAATTCACATTTTAACGACACAATACATAGTTTAGCAGAAACTATTAAGCATGACCGAAGAATCATTAATGAAACACTGACAAATATAAATAACCAAAATAAAGAAATCATAATGAAAATCTTATCCAATGATCAAATGCAGAAATTAAAAAATATCGAATACAAAGTAAATTATATTCAGGAGAATATTGCCTCTGCAAAGAATAATATAATTTTACCAGAAATTTTATCAGAAGAAGAAATAAACAAATTTGACATTGATTTTTATAAATTAAAATTAATTCGTATCGAAATATAAAAATAATTGCATAATAATAGCAATAAAAATTCCAAAAAATTATATAAATGTCGATGTTAAGTTACTTATGCCAATGCCAAACACAGAGTATATCCAAATTGATCAAGAAAATTTATTAATTATAGAAGTTAACAATAAAATATTGGAATATAAACCAAATACAATTTTAAAGGAACTTAAATCAAGCAAAAGTTGCACTCTTACCAACAGCTGTAAATTTATATTTAATAATATCACTAGTATTGAAAAGATAGATGATGACACAATAATAATAAAAAATGCCAGAAAAGAAAAGTTATATCAAAATTGCGACAAAAGAAATATTACATTAAATGGAAATAATCTCATACAATTTGGAAATAGCAAAATACAAATTTTAAAAGAAACATTTTCCAATGAAAAAAATAGAATTTTACGACAAATTTTTTTATCCCACAGAACTATTAAATCAAACTTTAAAAAACACTATTAATTTTGATCATTTAACAATAAAAAATTTTGAAAATTTAAAAGAAATCTCAGAACTAAAATATGAAAGAAAAGTAACAAATGGCATTATATTAATACTTTTAATCATTTTTATATGTTTTATTATTTATGTATACTTAAGATCCAAAAGGCAAAATATTAATATTAATTTAAAAAGAATTCAGGAGAATTCACACTCTAAGAGGGGAGGAGTTATGCCATCAGCATCACTTCTCACAGCGTCAGCTGACACCATACCATTAGCTGCATTTCCAAGAACTACAGTCGACACTAAAGGCTTACAATCTTCCTTAATGTAAAAAACACTTGAGCCATAAGTATCATAAGAATAACGGACACTTATTGCTAACTCAAGAGCAGACCCAATATTGTAAACAATAATATTTGTCACAGCTACATAATATAAACAAGCATCGCAGCCTCCACTAGCTATCAAAGGCTATTTGACACTTTTTGGTCACAGCCCAGCTGCATACAATAAACACACTTTAGTAATAAGACGCAGCTTCAATATTGTAAACATAAACAATTATCGCAGCCTCCGCTGCCTAGCATAAGAGTATTTCACCATGATTGGAAACAAAAAGAATTATATAAAAAACCCCTTAGAATTGAATAAGTCGCTCAGTTGTATTCTATGCCTCAAATAAAGAACATGTATTAATCTAAAAAAGAAGTACATAATTCGCGCGCAATTTAAAATTTTGTTGTTGCGCGCACTTAGCTAACAGTTTTAACTGTTCGCTTCTACTGCAGTGCGCGCGTTATTTAAAAATTTGTTGTTGCGCGTCACTTAGTTAACAGTTTTAAATTTCAATTTTTTTCTTCGTTTTCGGTGTTTTTAGGCGTTTTTAGGAGCAATACACATCGCGATGTGTATTCACTCCCTTTTTTTTTTTTTTTTTTTGAAATTTTTTACTTTACGCAGCTTGCTCTGCCACGCTATGCGACTCACCCGTCTCTCCTCTTCATGGTTTCAGGTCAGCCACATGCGCGGTCCAGGTCCGTTTTTCGGCATCCGAGTTGATGTTGCAGATGACCGGCGACACAAATCTGACTACAGTATACGGCCCTCCGTATCGCGGTGCCAGCTACGCTGCGAATCCGTCCGCGGCATTGGACAAGTGGCGTTCTTCCGCCCACACCTTGTCCCCAATAGCCGGCTTCCATTGCCGCCGCCGCAAGTTGAAATGCCGCGCCTGCTCTTGAATTGGTCTTTCCAACTTTTCCAAGAGCTTCTCGGGCCTGTGGACGGCTGCCTGTCGCTGACTGGACTTGTTGCGCTGACACACTTCGCACCGCTGTACGTAGTTGCGCTCATCCCGGTACATCCCTGACCAGTAGTCCTTTCTGCCACCCGAGCAATTGTTTGCCTACTCCCAAGGTGGCCAGCGGTGACAGCGTCGTGGTTCTCCTCCAACACCTGTTTGCGCCTCTCTGCGCCACACAGCTTCCATGCAGCCACATCCTCGTGGCCGGCTTGGTGCGGAATGTGCCGGTATATGCTTCCAGCCTCCTCTCTATAGTCTGCGAACTTCTGCGGAGTTTTCCGCATATCCTGGCGCAGCCTTTGTAGCCAGCGACATGCTGTCCCATTTGGCGTTTCTATGCTCTTGGCCAAGCAACATGAGTCCTCCTCCAGCGGCTGCCGCGATAGCGCATCAGCTACGACATTTTGATTGCCTTTCCGGTAGCGCACCTCGAAGTCGTATTGCTGAAGCTCCTTCCTGAAGGGCTCTCGATGGAGTTGAGCCACTTCAGCGCCATATGGTCCGTGATCACTATGAAGTGATAGCCTTCCAGGTACGGCCTGAGTTTGCGTATGCCCCAGATTATGGCCAGACACTCCTTTTCAGTGGCTGAGTAGTTTCCCTCAGCACTGTTAAGTGTCCTGCTGGTATACGAAATGACGCGCTCCCCTTCCTCAGATGTTTGCTTCAGAATTGCTCGAGGCAGAGGATATGCATCCTTGATGGATCTGCTGTTCAGCTGCCTAAAATCCACACACAGCCGCCATTTGCCATTTTTCTTCCTGACCATTACTATAGGCGCACTGTGTGGGCTCTTTGAAGGCTCTATGCAGCCTTTTACGAGCAGCTCATCCACCTGTTTATTGATCTCCGCCTGCATCTTCGGATTTTTGGGGAAGTAGCGCTGTTTAATTGGCCGCGTGTCCTGCATGGTGATCCGATGCTCCGTGATTTTGGTGGTGCCTTTCACGTGTTGGAATTTCTCCAATTCGCGCCTCAGAAAGGCATCCACGTCCGGATCCGCATGGATCAGCTTCTGATCCACCTGAGTCGCCTCCAGTGGCGTTTCGTGGCCTATTTCTCCACTGGTAATCGCCACTGACAACTTTGCCTCCCGTTGTCCGCTCCTCTGTGGATTTCTTGGCTCGATTTTCAGTGCCAAGCCGCCACATTCCAAGGTGGTTCCCATGCCGGCCAAGAAATCCCAGCCGATCGTCAATTACGCCTGGCAGCACCAGCAATGGAATTTCCATTTGCCGACTGCCCAGGCCAATCTTTAGGTCCAGTTGTGAGTCCACCTCGCTGCAGCTGCCGTTCGCCAGGCGTATGCGCCGCCTTGTGGCGCGCACCACGCCCACTCCTTGGAGAGTTTCCCGACTGGCAGCAGTCCACTATGCGCACGCCGATTCGTCCGCATTGCCAGCAGAAATCCAGTGCCTTGTTGCGACACGCAACAGCCCGGTGTCCTTCTTGGCCACACGTCCGGCACGCTCTGGATGGATTCGGGATGTGTGTCCTTTCTCCTGTGGCACCAGTCCTCGGTGCAGGACGAGGACTCTCCTCCAGAACTCCTCTCCGCAGCATCTCTTCTTCGTGGCCATCATCTTCCTCCATGGCCATTAGACGCGTTCGTGGTGGCCGCTGCAGCCGACGCAACCTCTCTCGGTCTCGTTCCAGCTCCTCGAACTCGTCGGCCAGCCTCATCAGCTCCATCAGACTCTGGAACTGATACGGCCGAGCGTATGCGCGCAGATCAGGGATGCTGTTGTTATATATCAACTTCATCTCATGATCTGGGCCATAACGCAGCGGCCGCATGAGAGTCTGCATCTCCACCATGTAGATCTTGAATGGCTCGTCCACCATCTGCTTCCGACGCTTGACCTCGTCCTTGAGATCTTCCAGGTAGTCCCTCGGTAGGAAGAACTCCTGGAAGCTTCTCACGAAGGTTCCCCACGTCTTCCAATGCCTGTTGTTGGCCACGTACCACTTTAGAGCCATGCCTTTCAGCAGCTCTGGCATCGCTCTTGGGATCAGATCCAGATCCAGGCCATAGGTGTCTGCTGACCACTTCACCTGCTCCAGGAACTCCAAAGGCTTGGAGGTGCCATCGAAGCGGAAGTTCCACTCCCTCACCTGTTTGGCCACCTTTGGGTACTCCTGTTCTGAGCTGCTTGGCCCTCGCGTCCTTATTTCTGGCTGCGGTGTAGACGTGGCTCTCCATGCTCCTTGCTCTGTCTGCTGCAGTCGCGCAGCGGCACTGGTGGATGGCAGAGATTGCCGCGCAACATTCGGCTCTTCTCCATACTCTTCGTTTCCAACGACGACAGTTGGTACGTCCTCATTATTTGACGGGCGGCGTCCATGCAGACGCGCCAGCTCGGCGAGCCTGAGCGAATATGGGATCCTTCCCTCGTTCGTCTCCACCCACTCACCGAACTGTCTCCGCATCACGTCCAATGTGCCCGACAGCGTGACTCCGAATTCGTCACCGTATCGTAGCACATCGTCCTTTTTGAGATTATACACCCAAGCTCGCACCATTGTTCACAAGTATTGCTTATTCTCTTATCGCAAGGCCCCACGTTGGGCGCCAGTTGTAACGAACCTTCGGTTATACCCGAGTCTAAGCCGGGCCAGTTTCAGCCGACTGTGCGTTCGTTTCAACAAATTTATTTGTTGAAGCCCTTGCGATATTGAATAATAACACTTTGTGGGTTTGATTTTGTACTTGGTATATTCTCGTTATAATACTTATTATTATTTGGCGATACAACAGACTTGTATAGTCGTTTAGCGTTATGTTTGTTCACGCACTCCGGCTGAGCAGACAATTATGGCTCAGTAGCACCAGGATTCGCCCAAGCGCTCCAGCTCACGCCAGGATTTGCACTGTCTACTCCGGCTGTTCGCTCGGCTATACAGGCTACTCCTACTACTGGACTCGCTCTTGGCACACCTAGGTTCTTATGCACACAATTTCTACTTATTCGCACGGCTGCGTGAACTTACATAAATTCAGTGACGAGACTTCTGGCCAGAATACAATTTGCAGCTGCCTTGTATAAACTCGCTAGTTGATGGCCACTACTGCTTCTGTATGTCTGGGTCCTTATAGGTGTCTGAAGTATCCTCCCAGGATACTTTGGATGCTCCCACGATGTCCTGTCTGCTTCGAGTCCTGGATATCGGTGTCCTGCGTCGATATCGTAGTCCTTCGATGTATTGTGTCTTCACTCGCGTTGACTTGTATTTGCACTTCACTTGAATCTCACTCTCGATCTTCACTCTTTCTGCTCGCCCAATGACACCGCCGGTGCCCTTTTATAGGGCCGCCGCAGGCCCTGTTCGACTCTGGAGCGGGGCCTGCCTGCCGCTCGTGCCCATCTAACGGCACAATGGCGTGATCTGGGTGACGCCAGCAGGCCGCCAAATGTCGCGGCAGCTTCGCGTTGGCCGAAGTACCGCTGTTGCTATGCGAAAAGACAGCGTCCGTCACTTGGAGCGGTACCTCGGCTAACGGTGCCCTATGACCTGCGGTCGAGCGACGCGAGTCAATTGCTGACACTATAGAAGCGAGAGAGACGGACTATAGTCCGCTCTCTGACCCTTCTAGTCGCGAGGGTTGCTCCTATAGTGTTCGCGTCGCTGTGTGGAGCAATATATGTATGCACGTATGTGCATATAAACACACAGCAAATACATGTGTTTATATACACTGCATACGTGCCTACCTATATTGCTCCTCACACTCCCCTCTTCCTTCGGAAAACACGACCTTCGTGTTTTTTTTTTTTTTCTTTTTTTTGAATTCCGCGCCTCTTTTTCCGTTGCCGCTCCAACTTGCGTTGATCGATGACCTGCTGCTCCACAGCGCGTCGATCATCGCTGTTAACAGCGCCGTGCTGCTCATCAGCTGTTTCCCGCTCGCTGCTGGCAACTCTGTGCGTTGCTGGTGAGTAAATTTGAGGTTTTTAATTTTTATCCACTGTATTTTCATCGTGAATTTCATTCCTCCAGCCCGAGTTGGTGCCTCCATGATGCCCCTGGACCCGATGGGCCTGCCGCCGCCTCTGCCCACGCCGGGCGCCGCTGCAAACACTCCTCTTTGTGATTGCAGGCCCCGGTGGCTGCGGCGCAGGTGCGCAGGTCAGATGGCCAATTCTCTCAATTGGCACACCTCGTCCCTTGGCGGAAGCGTTGTTTTCACCTGT
Organism: Drosophila borborema; assembly: GCA_030914335.1. Lineage (NCBI taxonomy): Eukaryota > Metazoa > Arthropoda > Insecta > Diptera > Drosophilidae > Drosophila > Drosophila borborema. The sequence continues at coordinate 30,949 of JAUESP010000092.1, forward strand.
TGATGGGCTCTTGGTGTCCTCCAGGACTCCTGGATGGAATCACGCCTTCAGTTTACTGGGCTGCTGTTGGACTTCTGGTTGTATCGGCGTCGTTCGCAAACCGGGCGACGGTGGCTTTGCGGTGAGAAATGGCAGCTGCGGCACTCTCCTCATCCGCTCCAGCGCAGTCGCTGGCCAATGCGCAAGGATTCGTCCGAGCCATTCCTTACACCTTTCATGCCCACTCGCCGCGTCCGGCCGCGTGGCAGGCGCCCATACTCCCCGTTGTCCAACGACAGCCACTCTCCAGTTTGTAAAACATACATATTTTCTCTTGGCTTGATTTATTGTTTCTCTTTCTCTTTCATACCCTTTATTTAGCGCTGGGTGAAGACGCGACATCCCAAGCGTGTCCGTCGGATGCGGTATTTCACGCCTCCCACCCAGATGATGCGCGCGGTCCGACTGCCGCCCTTTGTTCCTAGTTGCGTCGCCAATTGGGCCACCTCTTCCGGCCACGCATCTTGCGTCACCTCACGCCACGCTGGCCCCTCCTCTGGCCACGATGCCTGGCGCTGCAGAGTAGGCTGCGCTGGTCGTGCAGGCGCCGATTCCGACGCCCGGCGTTCTGTTAGGCGGATCGGCCGCCATTCTGCCGGTTCCGCCAGTGATGGTGACGGTGGTGGTGCCGGTGGTGATGTCGCTGGTGGCCCTGATGGCGGCGCCGATGGCGGTGGCCCTGGTGGCTGCTCCTCCACCTCGCTCAGCGTGAAGCCGGCTGGCCACGCTGCGAGTGGTTCGCTCCAGGCCACCGTGTAATGCAATTTCCGCTCCACTCGCCCAAGCCGCACCTTCTCCTCAAAGTGAGCCGTGATGGTGGGCTCCGGTTGTTGTTCCTCCGCCTCCGAGTCCGAAAGCACAATTACCTCCGGCTCTGGCTCCTCGATATCGGCCTCCGGCTGCGACTCCGAGTCGGAGATGACCACCACGTCCACGCCGCTCTCCTCTTTGTATGGCGTGGGGGGTCGTGGTGGCCGCCACAGTGGCCGTGTGGGCGAGTATCGCCCGTTGCGGACATAATCTGAGACACGGGAGGTGTCCCACCTCTCCTCGTCCGTCTCCTCCAGAGATGTCCTCCGCTCTGTGCCGCTGGAGCTGGCCGGTGCCAACGATTCTTCGCTGGAAGACGGCTCCAGCTCCAGATACGGCTGATGCCGCCTCAGGTTAGGGCGAATGCGCCGCCGTGGGTGGAAAGGGAGCCTCACCGGTGGCAGGCGCACTCGGCTCCGTCGTGCTCGCGCCCTGGTTGGGTATACCGGGCGTGCTCCGGATGCCGCCCCAGCGGAATCGCGGGCCAGCAGTCGCGGATCGGCCGGGTGTGCCCTTCCAGGACGTTGTTGCGCTTGAGCTGCTCCTTCGTTCGACATTTTTTCCCAGTATAGTAGGCCGTCTCGAAGCTTGCTCGCCCTATTTATACCCCATGTCGCCACGACGCCGACGTCGCGGGCATCAGCATCTAACGGGTTGCATTTCGGCCTGCTCTAGCATACCCGTCCTAGTTGCTGAATTCCAGGCAGGCCGAGCGCCATGTCGTATGCATTTCGCTCTCGCTCGCCTCAAAATTGTTTGCTGGGTTACGCGCCCTACGAATGTTGTTGTTGCCCGTTTTGTATGCTGCGTGCCTTTTGTTGTTGGCTGTTTTGCATATCGTATGCATTTCGCTCTCGCTCGCCTCTCCCGAGCTAACGGCGTTTGCTGAGCGTTCGCTCGCAAGTTGAAATGCCGCGCCTGCTCTTGAATTGGTCTTTCCAACTTTTCCAAGAGCTTCTCGAGCCTGTGGACGGCTGCCTGTCGCTGACTGGACTTGTTGCGCTGACACACTTCGCACCGCTGTACGTAGTTGCGCTCATCCCGGTACATCCCTGGCCAGTAGTCCTTTCTGCCACCCGAGCAATTGTTTGCCTACTCCCAAGGTGGCCAGCGGTGACAGCGTCGTGGTTCTCCTCCAACACCTGTTTGCGCCTCTCTGCGCCACACAGCTTCCATGCAGCCACATCCTCGTGGCCGGCTTGGTGCGGAATGTGCCGGTATATGCTTCCAGCCTCCTCTCTATAGTCTGCGAACTTCTGCGGAGTTTTCCGCATATCCTGGCGCAGCCTTTGTAGCCAGCGACATGCTGTCCCATTTGGCGTCTCTATGCTCTTGTTCAAGCAATATGAGTCCTCCTCCAGCGGCTGCCGCGATAGCGCATCAGCTACGACATTTTGATTGCCTTTCCGGTAGCGCACCTCGAAGTCGTATTGCTGAAGCTCCTTCCTGAAGGGCTCTCGATGGAGTTGAGCCACTTCAGCGCCATATGGTCCGTGATCACTATGAAGTGATAGCCTTCCAGGTACGGCCTGAGTTTGCGTATGCCCCAGATTATGGCCAGACACTCCTTTTCAGTGGCTGAGTAGTTTCTCTCAGCACTGTTAAGTGTCCTGCTGGTATACGAAATGACGTGCTCCCCTTCCTCAGATGTTTGCGTCAGAATTGCTCCCAGTCCGTAGTTACTTGCATCCGTCTGCAAGCAAAATGGCTTCGAGAAGTCAGGGCATGCCAAGACAGGTGATTCCGTCAACTTGGCCTTCACCGTTTCGAACGCCCTTTGATGCTCCTCTGTCCACTCCCATTTGACGCCCTTCTTGAGTAATGCATTGAGTGGATGCACTGTGGAAGCGAAGTCTGGGACAAAGCGGCGATACCATGAAGCCACTCCCACATATTGTCTCAACTCTTTGACATTAGTTGGTGGCTTCAGGTGGGCAATCGCGGCTACTTTCTCTGGGTCAGTGCGGATGCCATTCTCCGTGACTTTATGACCCAGGTATTTCAGCTCCTTTTTGAAGAAATCCCACTTGCCGATGTTGATCCTCAAATTGGCTGCCCGTAGTCGCCGGAACACCTCTCGCAGGTTATCCATGTGCTCCTGACGTGTCCTGCCGATGACGATGATGTCGTCCAGGTACGCAAAAGCGTGTGGCATCATGTCAGGGCCGATGACCTGATCCAGGGCTCGCTGAAATGTTGCAGGTGCCGAGTGGAGGCCAAACGGCATCACCCTCCACTGGAATAGGCCCTTCCTTGGGACTGTGAACGCTGTCAATGGTCGACTGGATTTCTCCATGGGTATTTGCCAATATCCATCCTTTAGATCCAGACTCGTGATATAGCGCGCCTCTCGCAGCTGATCCAAAATGTGATGTACTCGAGGCTGAGGATATGCATCCTTGATGGATCTGCTGTTCAGCTGCCTAAAATCCACACACAGCCGCCATTTGCCATTTTTCTTCCTGACCATTACTATAGGCGCACTGTGTGGGCTCTTTAAAGGCTCTATGCAGCCTTTTACGAGCAGCTCATCCACCTGTTTATTGATCTCCGCCTGCATCTTCGGATTTTTGGGGAAGTAGCGCTGTTTAATTGGCCGCGTGTCCTGCATGGTGATCCGATGCTCCGTGATTTTGGTGGTGCCTTTTACGTGTTGGAATTTCTCCAATTCGCGCCTCAGAAAGGCATCCACGTCCGGATCCGCATGGATCAGCTTCTGATCCACCTGAGTCGCCTCCAGTGGCGTTTCGTGGCCTATTTCTCCACTGGTAATCGCCACTGACAACTTTGCCTCCCGTTGTCCGCTCCTCTGTGGATTTCTTGGCTCGATTTTCAGTGCCAAGCCGCCACATTCCAAGGTGGTTCCCATGCCGGCCAAGAAATCCCAGCCCAGCACCAGATCGTCAATTACGCCTGGCAGCACCAGCAATGGAATTTCCATTTGCCGACTGCCCAGGCCAATCTTTAGGTCCAGTTGTGAGTCCACCTCGCTGCAGCTGCCGTTCGCCAGGCGTATGCGCCGCCTTGTGGCGCGCACCACGCCCACTCCTTGGAGACTTTTGGCGAGCCTCTCGCTAATAAAGCTGCTCGAGGCTCCAGTATCGATCTGCTGCTCGGCTCCAATGGCCACAATCGCCGTCAGTTGGTGGTCTTCGTCACACAGGCTGCCAACTAGCGTCTTGGGGCTGTTTCGCGTTGATCCCGCTCGCCCCTGGACTGCGGGTACCGCTGTTCGTTTCCCGACTGGCAGCAGTCCACTATGCGCACGCCGATTCGTCCGCATTGCCAGCAGAAATCCAGTGCCTTGTTGCGACACGCAACAGCCCGGTGTCCTTCTTGGCCACACGTCCGGCACGCTCTGGATGGATTCGGGATGTGTGTCCTTTCTCCTGTGGCACCAGTCCTCGGTGCAGGACGAGGACTCTCCTCCAGAACTCCTCTCCGCAGCATCTCTTCTTCGTGGCCATCATCTTCCTCCATGGCCATTAGACGCGTTCGTGGTGGCCGCTGCAGCCGACGCAACCTCTCTCGGTCTCGTTCCAGCTCCTCGAACTCGTCGGCCAGCCTCATCAGCTCCATCAGACTCTGGAACTGATACGGCCGAGCGTATGCGCGCAGATCAGGGATGCTGTTGTTATATATCAACTTCATCTCATGATCTGGGCCATAACGCAGCGGCCGCATGAGAGTCTGCATCTCCACCATGTAGATCTTGAATGGCTCGTCCACCATCTGCTTCCGACGCTTGACCTCGTCCTTGAGATCTTCCAGGTAGTCCCTCGGTAGGAAGAACTCCTGGAAGCTTCTCACGAAGGTTCCCCACGCCTTCCAATGCCTGTTGTTGGCCACGTACCACTTTAGAGCCATGCCTTTCAGCAGCTCTGGCATCGCTCTTGGGATCAGATCCAGATCCAGGCCATAGGTGTCTGCTGACCACTCCACCTGCTCCAGGAACTCCAAAGGCTTGGAGGTGCCATCGAAGCGGAAGTTCCACTCCCTCACCTGTTTGGCCACCTTTGGGTACTCCTGTTCTGAGCTGCTTGGCCCTCGCGTCCTTATTTCTGGCTGCGGTGTAGACGTGGCTCTCCATGCTCCTTGCTCTGTCTGCTGCAGTCGCGCAGCGGCACTGGTGGATGGCAGAGATTGCCGCGCAACATTCGGCTCTTCTCCATACTCTTCGTTTCCAACGACGACAGTTGGTACGTCCTCATTATTTGACGGGCGGCGTCCATGCAGACGCGCCAGCTCGGCGAGCCTGAGCGAATATGGGATCCTTCCCTCGTTCGTCTCCACCCACTCACCGAACTGTCTCCGCATCACGTCCAATGTGCCCGACAGCGTGACTCCGAATTCGTCACCGTATCGTAGCACATCGTCCTTTTTGAGATTATACACCCAAGCTCGCACCATTGTTCACAAGTATTGCTTATTCTCTTATCGCAAGGCCCCACGTTGGGCGCCAGTTGTAACGAACCTTCGGTTATACCCGAGTCTAAGCCGGGCCAGTTTCAGCCGACTGTGCGTTCGTTTCAACAAATTTATTTGTTGAAGCCCTTGCGATATTGAATAATAACACTTTGTGGGTTTGATTTTGTACTTGGTATATTCTCGTTATAATACTTATTATTATTTGGCGATACAACAGACTTGTATAGTCGTTTAGCGTTATGTTTGTTCACGTACTCCGGCTGAGCAGACAATTATTGCTCAGTAGCACCAGGATTCGCCCAAGCGCTCCAGCTCACGCCAGGATTTGCACTGTCTACTCCGGCTGTTCGCTCGGCTATACAGGCTACTCCTACTACTGGACTCGCTCTTGGCACACCTAGGTTCTTATGCACACAATTTCTACTTATTCGCACGGCTGCGTGAACTTACATAAATTCAGTGACGAGACTTCTGGCCAGAATACAATTTGCAGCTGCCTTGTATCAACTCGCTAGTTGATGGCCACTACTGCTTCTGTATGTCTGGGTCCTTATAGGTGTCTGAAGTAGCCTCCCAGGATACTTTGGATGCTCCCACGATGTCCTGTCTGCTTCGAGTCCTGGATATCGGTGTCCTGCGTCGATATCGTAGTCCTTCGATGTATTGTGTCTTCACTCGCGTTGACTTGTATTTGCACTTCACTTGAATCTCACTCTCGATCTTCACTCTTGATTCTTGCGTACTTTCTGCTTGCCCTATGACACCGCCGGTGCCCTTTTATAGGGCCGCCGCAGGCCCCTATATATATATATATATATATATATATATATAACTCATATATATATATATATATATATATATATATTAAGATATATATTATATATTGTGAGGAGCAATATAGGTAGGCACGTATGCAGTGTATATAAACACATGTATTTGCTGTGTGTTTATATGCACATACGTGCATACATATATTGCTCCACACAGCGACGCGAACACTATAGGAGCAACCCTCGCGACTGGAAGGGTCAGAGAGCGGACTATAGTCCGTCTCTCTCGCTCCTATAGTGTCAGCAATTGGCTCGCGTCGCTCGACCGCAGGTCATAGGGCACCGTTAGCCGAGGTACCGCTCCAAGTGACGGACGCCGTCTTTTCGCATAGCAACAGCGGTACTTCGGCCAACGCGAAGCTGCCGCGACATTTGGCGGCCTGCTGGCGTCACCCAGATCACGCCATTGTGCCGTTAGATGGGCACGAGCGGCAGGCAGGCCCCGCTCCAGAGTCGAATAGGGCCTGCGGCGGCCCTATAAAAGGGCACCGGCGGTGTCATAGGGCGAGCAGAAAGTACGCAAGAATCAAGAGTGAAGATCGAGAGTGAGATTCAAGTGAAGTGCAAATACAAGTCAACGCGAGTGAAGACACAATACATCGAAGGACTACGATATCGACGCAGGACACCGATATCCAGGACTCGAAGCAGACAGGACATCGTGGGAGCATCCAAAGTATCCTGGGAGGCTACTTCAGACACCTATAAGGACCCAGACATACAGAAGCAGTAGTGGCCATCAACTAGCGAGTTGATACAAGGCAGCTGCAAATTGTATTCTGGCCAGAAGTCTCGTCACTGAATTTATGTAAGTTCACGCAGCCGTGCGAATAAGTAGAAATTGTGTGCATAAGAACCTAGGTGTGCCAAGAGCGAGTCCAGTAGTAGGAGTAGCCTGTATAGCCGAGCGAACAGCCGGAGTAGACAGTGCAAATCCTGGCGTGAGCTGGAGCGCTTGGGCGAATCCTGGTGCTACTGAGCAATAATTGTCTGCTCAGCCGGAGTACGTGAACAAACATAACGCTAAACGACTATACAAGTCTGTTGTATCGCCAAATAATAATAAGTATTATAACGAGAATATACCAAGTACAAAATCAAACCCACAAAGTGTTATTATTCAATATCGCAAGGGCTTCAACAAATAAATTTGTTGAAACGAACGCACAGTCGGCTGAAACTGGCCCGGCTTAGACTCGGGTATAACCGAAGGTTCGTTACAACTGGCGCCCAACGTGGGGCCTTGCGATAAGAGAATAAGCAATACTTGTGAACAATGGTGCGAGCTTGGGTGTACAATCTCAAAAAGGACGATGTGCTACGATACGGTGACGAATTCGGAGTCACGCTGTCGGGCACATTGGACGTGATGCGGAGACAGTTCGGTGAGTGGGTGGAGACGAACGAGGGAAGGATCCCATATTCGCTCAGGCTCGCCGAGCTGGCGCGTCTGCATGGACGCCGCCCGTCAAATAATGAGGACGTACCAACTGTCGTCGTTGGAAACGAAGAGTATGGAGAAGAGCCGAATGTTGCGCGGCAATCTCTGCCATCCACCAGTGCCGCTGCGCGACTGCAGCAGACAGAGCAAGGAGCATGGAGAGCCACGTCTACACCGCAGCCAGAAATAAGGACGCGAGGGCCAAGCAGCTCAGAACAGGAGTACCCAAAGGTGGCCAAACAGGTGAGGGAGTGGAACTTCCGCTTCGATGGCACCTCCAAGCCTTTGGAGTTCCTGGAGCAGGTGGAGTGGTCAGCAGACACCTATGGCCTGGATCTGGATCTGATCCCAAGAGCGATGCCAGAGCTGCTGAAAGGCATGGCTCTAAAGTGGTACGTGGCCAACAACAGGCATTGGAAGACGTGGGGAACCTTCGTGAGAAGCTTCCAGGAGTTCTTCCTACCGAGGGACTACCTGGAAGATCTCAAGGACGAGGTCAAGCGTCGGAAGCAGATGGTGGACGAGCCATTCAAGATCTACATGGTGGAGATGCAGACTCTCATGCGGCCGCTGCGTTATGGCCCAGATCATGAGATGAAGTTGATATATAACAACAGCATCCCTGATCTGCGCGCATACGCTCGGCCGTATCAGTTCCAGAGTCTGATGGAGCTGATGAGGCTGGCCGACGAGTTCGAGGAGCTGGAACGAGACCGAGAGAGGTTGCGTCGGCTGCAGCGGCCACCACGAACGCGTCTAATGGCCATGGAGGAAGATGATGGCCACGAAGAAGAGATGCTGCGGAGAGGAGTTCTGGAGGAGAGTCCTCGTCCTGCACCGAGGACTGGTGCCACAGGAGAAAGGACACACATCCCGAATCCATCCAGAGCGTGCCGGACGTGTGGCCAAGAAGGACACCGGGCTGTTGCGTGTCGCAACAAGGCACTGGATTTCTGCTGGCAATGCGGACGAATCGGCGTGCGCATAGTGGACTGCTGCCAGTCGGGAAACGAACAGCGGTACCCGCAGTCCAGGGGCGAGCGGGATCAACGCGAAACAGCCCCAAGACGCTAGTTGGCAGCCTGTGTGACGAAGACCACCAACTGACGGCGATTGTGGCCATTGGAGCCGAGCAGCAGATCGATACTGGAGCCTCGAGCAGCTTTATTAGCGAGAGGCTCGCCAAAAGTCTCCAAGGAGTGGGCGTGGTGCGCGCCACAAGGCGGCGCATACGCCTGGCGAACGGCAGCTGCAGCGAGGTGGACTCACAACTGGACCTAAAGATTGGCCTGGGCAGTCGGCAAATGGAAATTCCATTGCTGGTGCTGCCAGGCGTAATTGACGATCTGGTGCTGGGCTGGGATTTCTTGGCCGGCATGGGAACCACCTTGGAATGTGGCGGCTTGGCACTGAAAATCGAGCCAAGAAATCCACAGAGGAGCGGACAACGGGAGGCAAAGTTGTCAGTGGCGATTACCAGTGGAGAAATAGGCCACGAAACGCCACTGGAGGCGACTCAGGTGGATCAGAAGCTGATCCATGCGGATCCGGACGTGGATGCCTTTCTGAGGCGCGAATTGGAGAAATTCCAACACGTAAAAGGCACCACCAAAATCACGGAGCATCGGATCACCATGCAGGACACGCGGCCAATTAAACAGCGCTACTTCCCCAAAAATCCGAAGATGCAGGCGGAGATCAATAAACAGGTGGATGAGCTGCTCGTAAAAGGCTGCATAGAGCCTTTAAAGAGCCCACACAGTGCGCCTATAGTAATGGTCAGGAAGAAAAATGGCAAATGGCGGCTGTGTGTGGATTTTAGGCAGCTGAACAGCAGATCCATCAAGGATGCATATCCTCTGCCTCGAGTACATCACATTTTGGATCAGCTGCGAGAGGCGCGCTATATCACGAGTCTGGATCTAAAGGATGGATATTGGCAAATACCCATGGAGAAATCCAGTCGACCATTGACAGCGTTCACAGTCCCAAGGAAGGGCCTATTCCAGTGGAAGGTGATGCCGTTTGGCCTCCACTCGGCACCTGCAACATTTCAGCGAGCCCTGGATCAGGTCATCGGCCCTGACATGATGCCACACGCTTTTGCGTACCTGGACGACATCATCGTCATCGGCAGGACACGTCAGGAGCACATGGATAACCTGCGAGAGGTGTTCCGGCGACTACGGGCAGCCAATTTGAGGATCAACATCGGCAAGTGGGATTTCTTCAAAAGGAGCTGAAATACCTGGGTCATAAAGTCACGGAGAATGGCATCCGCACTGACCCAGAGAAAGTAGCCGCGATTGCCCAGCTGAAGCCACCAACTAATGTTAAAGAGTTGAGACAATATGTGGGAGTGGCTTCATGGTATCGCCGCTTTGTCCCAGACTTCGCTTCCACAGTGCATCCACTCAATGCATTACTCAAGAAGGGCGTCAAATGGGAGTGGACAGAGGAGCATCAAAGGGCGTTCGAAACGGTGAAGGCCAAGTTGACGGAATCACCTGTCTTGGCATGCCCTGACTTCTCGAAGCCATTTTGCTTGCAGACGGATGCAAGTAACTACGGACTGGGAGCAATTCTGACGCAAACATCTGAGGAAGGGGAGCGCGTCATTTCGTATACCAGCAGGACACTTAACAGTGCTGAGAGAAACTACTCAGCCACTGAAAAGGAGTGTCTGGCCATAATCTGGGGCATACGCAAACTCAGGCCGTACCTGGAAGGCTATCACTTCATAGTGATCACGGACCATATGGCGCTGAGCAATATATGTATGCACGTATGTGCATATAAACACACAGCAAATACATGTGTTTATATACACTGCATACGTGCCTACCTATATTGCTCCTCACAATATATAATATATATCACAATATATATATATATATATATATATATATATATATATATATGAGTTATATATATATATATATATATATATATATATATATATATATGAGTTTGTGAAATACTCACTCACATATATAGTAAACAGTAACAGTAACAGTTATGTTGTAATTTTTTTATTTTCGCTCAATTGATGTGTTCGCTTCAAAATCCAGAATGAGAGTGAGTATCGTTCTCTGGCGGTCGTAGGTTATTTCTTTTTCTTCGCCGAAACTCACTCAGCACCAGCTGCTCAAACGGGGCTCTAGCCCAGCTACAACGCTAAATAGGCTGAATAGACAGAATTGTTTGATTAAATATGTGGGTTCGTCCTGTAAATAATTCAAAGGGTGTGTGGTTTGTACTAGAGGGTACGGCGTTATTGTATGTGATTAGGCATTCTGTAAAGATTTTATCATTTTCTATTCTTGATTTTGTCTGTTTAAATTTGTCTTCGATGAATCTATAAATTTCTGTCAGAGTCGAGTGTACTCTTTCGATGGGCGAGTTGCTTGACTGTTGAAAGAAGGTCGTATTTAGAATAGAGATTTGTTACCTTACAAATGGCGCCCGAGCAGGGACATAGGGCATTAGAGGAGCGTGGCAGATTAGCGGCGTAAAAACCCGCGAAGCTGTCCAAATAGAGTTGCGTAGTTAGCGTTGAGTTTCTTTTAGAAGGAGGAAAAAAAGAGAAAAGAGAGAGCTTTTTTTTTTCTTTTTAAAAATACGTGCGCGTATACATATTCACGCATATTTAAAAAAAAAAAAAAAAAAAAAAAAAAAGAATCTCAATAAGTGAAAGTGACTGCCGCGTCGATCATACCCGTGTATACTCTTAATCTACTCTTAAAATTTCATGAAGATCATGCATCTAGAAATGGAGTTGTAAGCATCCAAAGTTCAGCCCAACCCACCCCCAAGCTACGGCAGCAACTGCGCAGTTAGCAGAGCGCGCGCTTATAAGTGCGTAAAGAAGAAGAGTATCATTTTCTTTACAGGGTTCAGGGTATCTCGTAGTCGATCCGTCTCGACTAGAGCCTTCTTACTTGTTTGATCAAGAAGTTCAGAGATTCGTTTCTTTATTTATTGTTTATGAATAATTGGTTGGCGATAAGACTTAACGTGGATTGGACTGTGTAAGGCTTTCGAGGGTTGGTGCATTCACGAGGTGGTAGAGTTGATTCGTTGACCAATTCGAATG